>OMOU01044888.1:0-11513 GCA_900312585.1 Malacocephalus occidentalis
CCCATGTTGCCACTCTTCAGAGGAGAGTCAAAGAGAAGAACTCCATGCAATTGGCCACCTTAAATACCTTTTCTCATGATTGGATGCACCCGTCTATGAAGTCCAAGGCTGATGAGCTCATCAAACCAATTTTGTGTTCCAATTAATCAGTGTTAAGTAGTTACTTGTATTCAAATCAACAAAATTATAGGGGCACAGCCTACTTTTCACGTTTGATATAATTTCATACAATTTAATATTGCTACACAAAAAATCAGTGTCTGGAAAACACCCCAATACTCAGCTTTTATTAGAAAATGAATGGCATGCCACTGTGATCATTTTCTGTGAAGACAGAGTCAATTATTATGCAGCCTCAGAAGGGTGCCTAAACTTTTTCATACGACTGTATATTCTCATCATTCATTTTGACTCGGAAATGCTTTTTAGAAAATGGGAGATTTTTTAAATCAATTGTTTTTGACTGCCCATCCTTAATTCACACAATATAAATATCAGCAAGCTGTCATGTTTTGTGCACAATTTACATGTGGAAATAATGCCTGCTTTATGAACCACAATAATAAGAAGCAGCTTGAGGCTGGATGTAGTTCCTACTCATAATGCAGTGGCGCCATCTAGTGGTAATAGCAAACTATGAAATTAAATTAGCATTTTGAAGAAAAACAGAAAGACAATTTTCTTTGAAAGAAACTTGCTTGCTTGCTTGTTCTCAGGTAATTGCGAAAATGCTACAGGCAAGATTTGACTGTGCCTCTCTCTACATTTAAAAAAACCGTGTCTGCCAAATGCCCTAAATGTAAATGTAGTACTCGTACTCTCTTCCGCTGTTTTTTGCTCTTCCTCTCAAATCTTACCTACAGGACCTTCAACTGATTTTAGTGTGAAGGACGACCATGAGCTGTGCAGTGATGAAAAAAGAACACACACATAGACAGAGCAGGGTGGGATACGTACTCAGTGGGGTGGCTCTGTCCGTAGAAGCGGTGCTCCAGCAGCAGACACAGAGCACCCATCCTCTGGGCGTACAGCAGCCAAGTGCCATACTCCATCCATGCTGGGTTGGCCGGGCCTTCTCCACCGATCATCAGGAAAACAGGCCCTCCATCCCTGTAGAATTTGTCATTCACAAAGTACCTCTAGGAGAAAACCAGACAGGGTAGATTAGGGGTAAACACCGACTTTTAAAATGATGTAAATAAATCGATACTTCTATCCAAATTCCCATGGGTACTGTCTCAGAGGTACCACAAAAATAAGTACACATTATATTTGACTTGTCATTCTCTGAAATTGTAACTATCCATTTCTATATACTCAATACTGATGGCTTAGAGCACAATAGGAAATACCAATATTAGAGCTGTTTACAACATATATACATTTTATTTGTGTAGAATAAACTGTAGGTTAATGCACATCAAGACAAATGTAGGCATATTTGTTTTGGGTACACTCATCTGTGTTACATCCTGAACTGCCAGAATGGGTATGAGTGTCAAGTGTCAAGCTGTTTTAATGTAAATGCACTCATACTCTGCCTGCCTTCCATGGCCTGACTAGGACATGCCTGAAAGGACAATGATGTTACATTACATTACGACATTATGTTATGGTTTGGTGCTACTACTATGTAGCATCAATCAACCACAATACATCAAATAAATGGAGTTGGATAACCAAACAAAGGTTAAATATGTGAATTGTGTAGAGATAAAGTGTATTTCTCTCACACAGACATGGCCCCACCTGGTACCCTAGAGTCCCAGATAACCATATTGACAGCGGCGCTCACCTGCTTCCACGTCCGGCTGTCTGCACCGCTGAAGTGGTCTAGTCTCTGGATGAACCACTGGTCCTCATACAGCGTTTCCTTGGGTCCGGGTGTCGCTTGCAGTCCATGCAACCTCCCAAATCCTTTGAGCCGCTGTGCTTCACAAGGAACAGAAAGGAGGACGATGGCGGCGATTAGACAAATGAAAGCCCCATTTTGAAACGCCATGCTGAAACTCTGCGCTGAACTCAAAAGTAAAACAGAGCAAGCATGTGATTTCCTCCCACATGATCATGTGACTGCTTCCCATGACGGTTGGATACCAGTATCTAGTAACAACAGCAGGACTGCTCGCTAGGAGGCGGTAGTGAGAAAGCGATACATGCTTTCGGGCAAAGAAGAAATCATTTGCTCCAGTCCTCCATAGTTCTTCTACTAGCCGACAGCTCACACTATTGCAGCTATGGAGGAGGCAAAAAACAAAGAGAAAAAACTGCCCGAAAAGACCGAGGAGAAGGAAAAGGAGAAGGGAGAGAAGCCCACTGGGAAGGACAAGGAGAAGAAAGAAGAACAAGAACTGGTAAATGTGGAGGAGTTTTTCTCCTGCCGATATGTGCTGTAGAGCCAGTGGTGCGTTTTGCCTGAGTCACTGCTGATCTGACAACATGGTCGAGTAGGCCGAAACGTATTTTTATTACATTGTCATCCTTTACATGTTCTATTCACCGTGGAATTGTGACCCTTTGTGTTGTGGTGTCACGTTATAGGCCGTTCAAACTACACAAATACTGCGTTTTGTATTTTTAATTCATACACACTGGCATCCATCCGCTAGCTTACAGGAGGGCTAGCTAGCTCGCTAGCCGATAAGCGGCTAATTGTTTTGTAGCTGAGTTCTGTCAGTTATAGCATCCCTTTCAAATGATCAATAAGCCTCCCTAAACGCAGTATCCTATGATGTATTCCCAATTCATTTACACGATTACAGTATGTGTACACATCTATAACCTACTATTGCAATGTGTCGTGAATGTTTTGTATGTATCGTTTTCTTCTACAGTCTGAGGAAGACAAACAGTTGCAAGAGGATTTGGAGCTGATGGTCGAGAGGTTGGGTGTACGTATTTTATAACACTCCATATCACTATACTCCACATCACATTCAAAGAAACTGTCAACAACAAACCACCCCATCACTTATTTTACCCTGTAGAGTGTGTGATTAGGTCAGTGAGTGTCGTAAGTAGTTGAATACCTCAACTGCCTTTCTCACACATGGACAGGATAAGGACACAGCTCTACACCATGCTGCCCTGGAGGAGCTCCGCAGACAGATTCGCTCCTCCACCACCTCCATGACCTCGGTACCCAAGCCCCTCAAGTTCCTGCGCCCACACTATGCCAAGCTCAAGGAGATCTACGAGGCCATGCCCGCTGGGGAAAACAAGGTAGGAGCTGGAGCACACTTGAGCTGTTTTTTGTTCTGGTCTAATAAGGGTATGTATACTGGTGAACATACTTCTTTCCTCATATCTGCGCAAATGATCAGCATAATTTGCCCAGAAATGTAATGACTGGTATTTACTAGCCCCATATGTTCCTTCTCCTGAGGATCATGTATGAACCCTAGTCAGGATCACACACAAGAATGGGATCCCACACTGTTACCGCTGTCAATGGCTGGTGACCAAAATACACTTCTCTTTTTAACCTTTTTCAAATGTTGACTGTTAGTTGAAAGTGCCCACCGTACTCACAGATGTTTCCTTGTGAACAATGCACTTATCCACTCCTGCCAGGTTTGCATTGCCAGGTTTAACTATTACATCCTTAGTGTTTTACGTTCAGCATCTATTACATTGCATTTCTAAATGTTTTTTTCCCTTTATTTTTTCATTCTTGAAATGCAATTTGTTAAAATAATTGTTACTTCAAAATCACTATGCTGCAGTCACATCAGTAACTCGCACCATGCGAATGGAACACCTGATAATATAGCACCCAGCTGCTACTCTGGAAGGTGGACCACCAGAAAAGGCAAAAACACTGGGCTGATCATTTGGAGCATTTTAAAAATGCACTGCCCACATTGTTGTCGTTTTCCTATGGTACAGCGTGCCTGTGCTCAGTGAGCCTCTCTTTAAGACAGGGGTGCCTGTGCTCACTGAGCCTCTCTTTAAGACAGGGGTGCCTGTGCTCACTGAGCCTCTCTTTAAGACAGGGGTGGCAAACCCTTGCCTTTTGAAGTTGATGTCACTTCCTGTAATTTTTGAAAGTTGGGACCCGAGCTTTTACTTATTTATCTTCATAGCTGAAAATCCCAGTTCACAAATATATGTAGAACCGAGCAGGATAGGCAAAAGTTTTTGTATTGGGTCCCAGGTACTGATAAAAATAGTTCATACTATCAGTGACAAATGTGTAGTTTAATGCTGTGTCACATTTGATAATCTCCAATTGGAAATCCTCTATCACTTCAAAAGGGTTGACTGAAAAGTGAAGTGAAGATGGAGTGAAAGTCTTCACTCCATCTCCAGGTCCCTGAACTCCTGAAAATGGATCTGAAAGTCTTGCAACTTGTCCAGCTTCGTGATTATTTGTAGGAACTAGAAGATTTTTCTTCTAGTTTTTTCTTCCCGTGATTATGGATAAAGTAAAAAAGAAATCATCCAACTGAAATCCATTTCAACTAGCGGCCGCTAGCTGATCCGATTGAATCAACTAGGCCCCCGGGCCGCACGTTTGACACCCCCGCTTTAAAAACAACAGACAACAACATCTGGCCCCCGGGCCGCACGTTTGACACCCCTGCTTTAAAAAAACATGGTGAATATGAGCATACACATAGCAAGAGATAAATGACAATCCAGGCAAAGCCGTCTGAATGAATCCACAATGAATTTTGGATGAAACGTAACAGTTTAGATTAATTTTGAATAATCGCTAGTGGCAGCCCTCCTACTAACATCGCCACCCTCTGGATGTGTTGGTTAAAACAGACGATGTGACAAAGGAGTGCATTTAAAATAACAGCGTATCCGCAAAGTATAATTTTATTGTTCATCAGGATGCATTTGTAAGTACGGTGGGTACTTATATTTTATTTGATGAATATTTGTGTTCGTACTTGGTTCATATGAAGTGCAGTGAGAACATATGGGGCTCAAGGTAACTTGAGTGTTTTTTACGCATTTCTACAATATACCATACAGAAAAGAATTGAGCATGTGTTTTTTGCTGATTCTGTGTTTCCAGCACTTTTGTGCCGATGTTGTGTCAGTACTGGCCATGACCATGAGTGGTGAGCGGGAGTGTCTCAAGTACCGCCTGCTGGGCTCCCAGGAGGAGCTGGCCTCCTGGGGACATGAATATGTCAGGTGAGTGGAGTAACGTGGCCTTGTGGGGACATAAATACATCTGGTGTGGGGGCATTAATATCCTGGGTGGGTGGAGTAATGTAGCTTTGTTGGGATATGAATATGTCTGGTGTGGGGGCATGAATATGTCAGGTGGGTGGAGTAATAGCCTTGTGGGGACTGGGATGAACAAGTAAAAATCTTTGTGATGGAATTATTGGAATAATTCCCACACAAGTGAAGGGCAGACAGCATTCATGTTCACAACTTAGTCCCACAACTCAATGATTATGTTCATAATTGGAAGAATGTTTGTTATAAAGATAATATCCAATATCAAAAGATATTCAAGCTCTGAATTACAGCATTCTGATGCAGGAAACTAAAGAAGTGATCACCGATATGAGTCCAGAGTGTCTGGCAGTGTATACCTGCCTAGGAGACAGTATGAGTCCAGAGTGTCTGGCAGTGTATACCTGCCTAGGAGACAGTATGAGTCTCGAGTGACTGGCAGTGTATACCTGCCTAGGAGACAGTATGAGTCTCGAGTGACTGGCAGTGTATACCTGCCTAGGAGACAGTATGAGTCTCGAGTGACTGGCAGTGTATACCTGCCTAGGAGCCAGTATGAGTCCAGAGTGACTGGCAGTGTATACCTGCCTAGGAGACAGTACGAGTCCAGAGTGTCTGGCAGTGTATACCTGCCTAGGAGACAGTATGAGTCTCGAGTGACTGGCAGTGTATACCTGCCTAGGAGACAGTATGAGTCTCGAGTGACTGGCAGTGTATACCTGCCTAGGAGACAGTATGAGTCCAGAGTGTCTGGCAGTGTATACCTGCCTAGGAGACGGTATGAGTCGAGTGACTGGCAGCGTATCCCTGTCCAGGAGCATGGCTCCTTGGTCAATATATCTACACAATAGGTGAATGTTGATATTAAGTAAGATACGTATGTCTTGCATTTCAAAACATCCCCAATGGATATGACATTGAAATAACTGTTTAGAATTCTATCCCGTTAGCTCTGCAACAGTAAAAAGCCAAGAGAAAAGCAGGTGGGCAGTGCACCGTGTACAGGTTAAACTGACAGGTGTGTACATTGGTGGAGCTTTTTTTTTTTCAAATTTAAAGTTGGTATTCATTGAGATTTGGACCAAAATACTTATATTACACATATACAGTATATGAGTGTTACAACAGGACAGTAGTTGCAGAAAATATTCAATAAAAAATATTAATTAATAAATGACTTTGAATATTCACAAATCATGATTCCTAGTCGGGACTGGAATACGTCAAGTGGGTGGAGTAACGGATTTAAGCTCTGCTCATAATTCAATCCAACGGGATTGTCATGGTGTCCATTCTAGAGCTGGTTGAAATGACACATGAGGGAGATGCAGGTTTTCTTATGATGGTGTTATTTTTCTTCATGGTGCTTTTTAGCAGGTTCACCAATTGTGCATGCAAGGTATAAACTACCAAATACAAAGGGTATCCAGTTATCAGATTAATCATTTATTTCCTTTATGTTGTGTGTGTATAACTGATCTGTTGGGTTGTGTTGGGAAGTCTTTTCTTGGCCTTCCCAGTAACTGACATGTTGGGCACAATCCACCATGTGACTCTCCAGGCACCTGGCCGGTGAGGTGGCTAAGGAGTGGCAGGAGGTGGAGGAGAGCGACAAGTCCAAGCAGGACACGCTGCTCAAGCTTGTGAAGGAGATTGTGCCGTACAACATGGCACACAATGCCGAGCACGAGGCCTGCGACCTGCTCATGGAAGTGGAGAGGCTGGACATGTTGGAGCACTACATTGATGACAATGCCTATGCCAAGGTCTGCCTCTACCTCACCAGGTACGTTGGTATTTAGATGCCCTTGTTGTAAGGATCTGCCCCCAACTGTGTGGAAAATGTCTCAAAGGACAAACCATGCCAATGCCCATCTGCGCAAGATAAAACGATGCCCACAAAGGCAACTGTAGGGTTAGGGTTAGCGAAGAAAAGCCCCTATTACAATATTTGGACAGAACACTGGTGTTGAATATAGTTTCTCCCCTCAGAAAAGGAAGATACTACTTATTGATGGACATTCGGTCGCTTTTGGGTGTTTTAACTCCCAGCCATAATGTACTTGGCTCGCTAACTCATTATCCCTAACTATCCCTAACCATTTCTAAATCACGCATGTTTAAATATGATTGCGCTTTAGTGATTGACAGCAATTTCCTGTGTAAACCTGTCAATGTTTTCCCACATGCGAAAGAAGTTGTATTTGTCAGAATTGATAAAGAAAATCTGTAGAGTCGCTCTAACAATTCTCCTCTTGCCACAATGTCACATGTGGTTTAGTTCGGGGCTCCTCCAAGGACACAGGCAAGTTTGTGGTGGATAGTCCGGTTTATTGCAAAGTTGAGTATAATGGACGGTACTCCTGCTAACATGCTAGCGCTCCCTGAGTGAGTGTGCTGGGGGCTGACTTAACCTGGGGTGCACTGATTAGCTAATGTGCCACAGACTTGCAGCCGCCACCCCCTACCCCACACAGTCGCTAACTCTCATTCATCCTGTTTCCTTGCCACTAGCTGCGTGAGCTACGTGCCGGAGCCGGAGAATTCTGCGCTGCTGAAATGCTCTCTGAACATCTTCCGCAAGTTCAACCGCTACCCAGAGGCACTGCGCCTAGCTCTGATGCTCAATGACGTGGAGCTGGTGGAGAACATCTTCACCTCTTGCAAGGATATGTACGTCGGCTCTAGGGCTGAACAATTTAACCACATGTTATGGAAATATAGTTCATTATCCAAAATGCAGGAGATCCTATAAGGCTAAAGTACTGTAGTTCCCTGGCCTTTTTCATGATGTGAGAAAATGTTTGTTTGGTACAGACCCCAACAAATGGCCCATCATGATTGATTTCAATAGTTTTTTCAGTGATACAACAATTTGAATTCCCGCTCATGGTGAATCACATTGCAATAGCGATATTTGTCCAAATAATTGCAACGTAATTGTTTTACCATATCATTCAGCCTAGTAGGCTCACACCAGCGCTTCTAACAAATACTTTTCTCTATAGTTCCAAGAAGCAATATCTGTATGATTACCAGTCCGAAAATACGGTCACAGTCTTATTTACCTTTGTGAAAATGTGGTGTATTTATTAATTTTGAGGTGAGCACTTCTTATCCTATATCCTCTACAATGAGAAGCCTAAACCTGTACCTTTCTGCTCCAGCGTTACACAGAAGGAGATGGCCTTCATGCTGGGTCGCCATGGCATGTTCCTGGAGCTGAACGAGGACGTGGAGGACTATGAGGACCTGACTGAGATCATGTCCAACGTTCAGCTCAACAGCAACTTCCTGGCCCTGGCGAGAGAGGTGAGGCTGAGAGGCTGCAGGGGAATAGGAGTGGGACTTGTGGAAGGCAGAGATGCAGGAGTGTATGTGTAGGTTTACCTAAGAATAATAAGGTAAGTGGTTTGTGTGCCAGGATGTACTGAAGGCCAATAACATACTTTAATACATTGAGTATTGGATGGAAAGCATAATATAAAATCACGTTCATTGCAGTGTCTTAAAACTATTTTGCCATTTGGTAAATATATGGAATTTTGTACTAAGTTGTATACATGGTAATCAAACCAATATGAACGCAAGTTTGTTTATGGCATCCGGCTCAAAATGCCGTTACAGCCTGAACCGTCAGACAGCTGTAAAGTAATTGCTCATTTCAGAGAATGGCTTCTCGTAGGACTACAGATGTTGAATGAAGAAAGAGGCAGATGCCGCTTGAAGAATAACGGTGCATGAGTCAGAGCAGAGGGAGACGAGTGGAGGGGAAAACGGCTTGGGCTCGCCATTGCCGCAGATTTCTATTTCTAGCTTGTGACACATTGATGAACAAATTCCCTCACCTTCTCCTCCCACACAGTTGGACATCATGGAGCCCAAAGTTCCAGACGACATATACAAAACCCACCTCGAAAATAACCGTGAGTAGAGAATGACTGCATGGCCTCTGGTTTTGTTGCTTGCAGTAATGCCAGCTTTCTCGAGAACTGCTCAACATCTTCACAAAGCAATAACCTTGTGTGGCACAGTGTGGCACTCGAGCAGATGAACGGTTGTCAAGAAAAATTGAATGACAGACTTGTATGCATTCAGAGACTACGGAGTATTCTGTACTATCCCTGATTTAAGGTGTGTGTCCGTCCCAGGGTTCGGCGGCAGTGGCTCCCAGGTGGATTCTGCTCGTATGAACCTGGCCTCGTCCTTCGTCAATGGTTTCGTCAACGCCGCCTTTGGCCAGGACAAGCTGCTCACGGATGATGGGAACAAGTGGCTGTACAAGAACAAGGACCACGGTGAGGGGTCGCCTGCCCTGGTGGCTAACACAATGCTTGAGTTCTGGATGGCAATATCGTGGCTTGTCTTGCTACAGAAGGGACTGGTATTCTGGCTACAGCACTCTACGCTATGGTGACAGGGCTGAGATTGCTCCAACAAGGTTTTGATCTCCAGTGTTACTTGAGGGCATCACAGCAAGAGATATCATTATTATTATTTAGCACAATTGTTATTGCTACAATGGCTGTATTGTCGGTCTGAAGCGAAGATGAGGAAAGATTAATTATGGTCATAATAATTGCATGTGTTCTCAGGCATGTTGAGTGCTGCAGCTTCCCTGGGTATGATCTTGCTGTGGGACGTGGATGGCGGTCTCACCCAAATCGACAAGTACCTCTACTCCTCTGAGGACTACATCAAAGTAGGAGGGCCTGATGTTACAAATACGTGTTGACCTTTTTTTTTCCTTTTTTTTTTGCTTTTAAGGATTAATTTATTTATTAAATTATGAATGTGATGTACAAGCATGCTTATAATGCTGATATGTGTTGATTGTTCATCTCAGTCAGCTTGGACATTAAAAGTTAAATTGGGTCACTTCATGTTCCATGGCTTTTAATACCAGGAAGGAATGCAGCGGGCAGGCCCGTATGCCCTGCACACATTTCCACTGTGTACTATTCAAATATCGTTATACCTTGTGCCACCATAAATTAAAATCTAATGGTTATGCAAACAGTCTGACCTGTTGTGTCCCTATACAGTCAGGGGCCCTGCTGGCCTGTGGCATCGTCAACTCTGGAGTCCGGAACGAGTGTGACCCGGCCCTGGCACTGCTATCCGACTATGTGCTCCACAACAGCAACGTAATGCGGATAGGAGCCATCTTCGGGTAAGCACCCATGCTGGGTGCAACTTTCCAGACTTTGACCCTCAAATAAGCCATCGCTCATGTGTTTTTCTGGCTTTGACTCGCATTGGGGGGCTTATAAGACAAATATGTATCTGGTGCTTATCTTGGAGAACAAGGTTGGGCATCTGGCTCTTGTATTTGCATAGCTGTTGTTGATTTATTTAACAAATATAAAAAATATATACAACAGGCAAAAACCAAATCCAAATCTCTTTTCTAGTATGGCTCTGGGAGCCCCGGTGCTCCTAGGTAAGGTCAGCCTGCAGGGTTGGGAGGCTACGAACGGTTGTGGTCACGCGTGGGTCCTTATTCTCCTGTGTTCCTGCTGTGCAGACTTGGCCTGGCCTATGCCGGGTCCAACAGGGAGGACGTTCTGTCTTTGCTCCTGCCCGTCATGGGAGACTCCAAGTCCAGCATGGAGGTACGAGCCAGAAGCCTCTCTCTCTCTCTGCCGCTCCCTCTTGCTTTGTCTGTCCCTGTGTCTCTCCTTTCTTTCGATCACTGTGTGTCTCTTTCTCTCATGGTATTAACTGTTTGGTGTTTGGTTGATCTAACCAGGTGGCGGGCGTGACGGCGCTGGCGTGTGGCATCATCGCGGTGGGCTCTTGTAACGGAGACGTGACCTCCACCATTGTCCAGACCATCATGGAGAAGAGTGAGCTGGAGCTGAAGGACACGTACGCCCGCTGGCTGCCGCTCGGCCTGGGCCTCAACCACCTGGGTATGCCAAATGGAAAAGGAGAATGATGCCTGGGAATCGGTCTTCTGAAACACATTTCTGTTCATCTGGATGAATGTAATATTCCAAGATATTGGTTTTCAATGTGATTTTCTCCATTGGTTGCCCCCCAGGTAAAGGAGAGGCCATCGAGACCACCCTTGCAGCCCTACAGGTGGTCCCTGAACCCTTCAGGAGCTTTGCCAACACGCTGGTGGACATCTGTGCCTATGCAGGTCTGTCAGATAATGTGTTTTATTAATGCCATTCCTTTTTTCCTGATATGGTGGGGATGCTGTGATGGGTTGCCATGGTCACCTGTGTTTTTGTGTTGTGATGTTGAAGTACCTGGGAAAAGGTTCTTTGACGTTTACATTTTTTGGACACATCTGTCATGGT
>OMOU01044890.1:0-12458 GCA_900312585.1 Malacocephalus occidentalis
CACATAAATACGAGTGATTATACAGTACATCAATATTCGTGAATGGAACTTGTCAGCAGTATGTACAAGTAAGCACCACAAAAAGATCAACAAACAAACTTTCACAGGTACAGAGAGCCTCCTCCATGTAGAGCCTCCTCCATGTGCCCACATTAACCAAACCAAATGAAGGATGAAATCTTCTCTCCGCATACAACACAATTGTATGTATAGTGTATTTATTTATTATCTAAAAATGTTTTGAATATGAACCCTAACCATGTATAATGACATGATTTATTACACATAGAGCCATATAGAGCCTCCTCCATATAGAGCCTGTTAGCTAAATATCAGTAGCTGGCACTGATAGCCTAGCTGTGTTATGGCTTGGACTAGATGTTCATGTGTGTGTGTGTTTGTCTGTGTGTGTGTGTGTGTGTATGTACTTGGTTATTTTGTACACTATTCTGTGGTGAATAGTCGAATAATAAAATAATGTTTTTTACATAATCTGCCTTCCTCTTGTGGACCAACTGGAGACTGGCTAGGACCTCTCTACTGGAGATTGTCTGGGTCATGGCTAGGAGACTCCTTGTCCATTGTTGTATACTCCTAGATCTTGTATTCTAATATACTGTATCTTGCAAACTACAATATCTTGTGGATTATGTGCTTTTCTGATCCAGCTGTTTGCTTGTTTGGTTTGGTTGAGAGCATACATTGCCAGAATAACAGAGCTGAATTTTCTTATGGTCAAAAAATGCATTTCATTTAATAGGTATATCAAATATTTGGTTGCAATACAGATGCTCTGGTCCCAGGGGACCCTGGGCTATGAATCCAACAAGTCTTGGTGCATTGGTGGATTCATAACAATGGAAAATTGAATCCAGCTGCATTGTAAGGTAATAGAATCCTGGGCTCTCATGTAAGTTATATCATAGGCTGCTATGCGACATGGTGGAGACATTTCATAGTTGTGTATTGTAGCTCCACGCTTACAAAAGACTACAAAAGCAGGACATCCATTCCATCCATCCATCCAGAAAATCGAAATACTGAAAATAAAGTACCTCAGAGTTGTACCTGAGTACAGTACTTCACTTCCACCATTGATTGTATCTCCTGCATAGTTTCAACAACAATTCCCCAAATATATAAAAGTCAATCTACAGTTTCAGTATCTGGAAATACATTTCCCATAAACTCGTGCGCGGTTAACTTTGACAACTAGCCTATCGGCGCCAACGAAATGCGTCACGTGATTTGGCTTGAGTTCTTCCGAAGGCTACAGGGAAACATAACATAGACACAGCGACGGGAGAAACGCAGTTATTTCGGTAAGTAAATCAATTCGGCTTGCAAATGTATAACATGTTTATGTGTCGATGCCATTTGGAGATAGGCCATAGAGATATCGCCAGCTGCAAAGAAATGATGCCGAATGGGACTTTTTAAAAGCTCCCAATTGGTGTAGGCCTTCGCTATTTCCTGGTCTAGCTGAACTCCATGAAGCACTCGCTGCTTGGACCCGACCCTGGGAGAAGCTGCTAACTTTTTTAAAGTTCACTTTAGCGCCGAGAGTACTTTGTTGAGATGTCGCCATAGTTGTGCCACTAAATGTGCACTAAGACTGACATTATTCCCTCGGCAAACGTTGGCATACACACATGGGTGTAGTGTAGTGTACTACTTTTATTGCGTGGAGGGAATAGCTAGAATGGTTTGTCCCAAGCGGGCAACGTTATGTTCAGTCTGTGACATATGAAACACAGCCTCACCTGTCGGGACTGATCTGACCTGTCAGCCTCTAACACACAAGGACCGTTATCATCACCACCGTCCACATGGACAGTCGTGTCATGCACACGTATTGCAACGTTAGGTCAGAGCTATTTAAAGAGTAAACACCAGATCGTGTGCAACTTTTATATTCGCAAACTAGACCATTATCTAGACCACAATATGTTTTTTTTAACCATAAACATGTGTCCACATGGTTACATTAAAAAACAATATGCATTTGCGTTGCATACAATTCTTGATAGAATAGAATCATAGATTCCAACAAGTCCAACGACTGGTTGTTACAGAACTAACTATGCACAATTGTTCTGTTGGTAAATTGTAAATGTCTGTTATTCTAAATGTTGTATATTTGTAATGCCCCTCTCTAAACACCATGGGTGGTTCTATCCAAGCAACCTGATTGGTGAGCTTGACCTTTTAGAACTCAAAGAGCATGGGAGCACACCTAGCTGTGATCACATGTGGGAGCTCAGCACTATGATATTACCTCTCTATTGATTCCACTGACACCACACAACTAGCTTAAAAATGCAACAAGGTTGAATTAACAATGTGTTTTTTTTCTTCAGTTCTTTATGTATGGTATCTATTCAGATTGGGACATCCTACAATCCCACAAAAGGTTCCCCCTACTGGAGTAGCTAACTACCGTCTGTGTTTGAAGCTCATACGAGAATCTCTGATCCAGAAGTTTGACAATGCTATAGTCAAACTTCTGAGGCAAACTAACCAGAGCCTGCACCGGAAACCAGCAAGTGGAGGTGGAGTAATGCAAGGTTTCCTGTTTTGTTATGGAGATATTTGTCCAGACTTGGAGAGAAACGAATTTGAGAGTAGCAAGATAGAGCTTTCAGAAGAGTGGTGGCGCTGTAGAGGAGTTCTGCAAGGTGCACACAGCCTTGGCATCGCCGCTCATATCAATAGGTCCCGTTCACTCTACTAAAGAGACAGTGTAGTCTCGTAGTTTTTGCCAAGTAGTCATTCGTTTAATTTTGTTTTTGAACAATGGAATCAATGACAGTATACTCGATGGACATAACCTTGTTGAGTTTTTCTCCCTTCCAGTCAATGGTCAGCTATATCGTGTTTGTTGTGATTCTTCCCCCAGGACCATGATTGGTGCTAATCTGGGGAAAGAAAGTGAAACGCCCCATTCGCACAGATTTGACTCTTGTCTGCAACTGTTTACTGATTGGTTGGGGGGAATCCATGGCTGTAAGTCACATGTAGCTAAGCCCCACCACAGGTGTGTGAATGCAATACTTGCATTCACACACTCAATGGCAGAGAGACTTGGGGACATTTATGTCGTTTTTGCACTACATTGTGCCAGCCCAACTTGGCTGGACTCAACTCTACTTGGACTGAAGGGACAATAAAATCAGACAAACAAAATTGCCTCAACTACTTGCAGCATTTAAATATGCAGCATTGTCCAATCAGAATCATACCAGTGAAAAAAACAGTGGATTCAAACGTCAAACTTATATATCCTAAGAATATACTCTGTCCTTAGGCTGACTCAATTCTAATCCATGTGTAAAATAGTAGGTGTAGTAGTAGGCATCCATTTGGCGAAATGTAAATTGGCTATTCTGTACGTCCGCTATAGAGCTGAATTAATCACTGTTCATTTCAAAATCAAAATGAATGCATCATTTTGACAACCCTAGTTTTCATATAACCTTTCGGTGGCGACTCAGCTCGCTTGGGACGTCGATGGTGCTGGTGCCAGAAAAGTATCAGGTACCAGGTGGAAAACCCCCAAAAAGTCAAGTGTAAAGGTGCAATCATATAAGGCCCTTCTGGCACAGGGATTAACTAGATGTCTAGTGGTAGTTTGCAGTGTGGTAGCTAGTCCGTTCAGTTCACTTGTTGTGCTGTGTTTAATTATCTGACAATAAGGCCCAGGGCAGCCTACCTACACCACTTACGAAAGGAAGTGGTGAATATGAACAGGCCTACTCTTTTGTGTTTTGTGAGAGATGTGTTTTGGTTTGCTTTTGGTTGGAGAAGTATGTTCTTGTTCATTGCACGGGATTGTTTCTTGGTAGGCCCAAACCTGCTGGGTTATGATACAGTACAATGGACACAATATGTGACTCCGTGCTACTGGCTTCATGGTAGACCATGGTCAAATGGTCCCAATTAGCCTACTATTACTGTTTACAATTGTAATTGTCATTACCGTGGGAAAGAAAAATATAATCATGTCGCCAGAGGAGGCCAGAACAAAATCCTAATTTAAATTAGGCTGAATAGTGTGAGTTGCGGCATGCATTATTGCAGTTGGAGAATTCTCGTACGGAGAATGTGTTCCACATGGCACCAGTTGAACTGGGTAGGGGCCAAAACAGGAGTCGTCGAAGCTTTGAATGTGTTTTTTCTCATTCATTTCATCCATCCACCTTCATGAGCGAGCGAGCCGTTTGCACGATCAGCCATTCGTGGTTTTCTTTAGTTTGCAGCGAACTGAATTGATTGACGTTTCAATGCCGTGGCTCTCGAGTGACTGGAACAGCTGAGCGCTGCTGTGTGTGTCTGTGTAGCAGAGTTCAGTCCTTCCCCAGGAGCACAAGCTCATTCGTACATCCATTAGTATATAGTCATGGAAGGAGTCATGAAAAGACCAAGTTTATCGCCAACTGGAGCGCACCTGGCATGAGCGCAGTTATGGGATAGGGTAAAGACCATCATTAGGACTTTTGAACCAGATTAAATGCAATCATTACATGAATGATTAGCCGAATGATTAGGCCTGGGCCTGCACTGTACGGTGCAGTGGCAGACCTAGCAGAGTTTTGTTTGTGTGTGTATTTTATTGTATTCCTTTTGTAGAGAGTAGAGTTAATCGTTTATTTCGGTTGATTATTTGTTTATATCTGTTCAAAGTGATTCATTTGAGTTTATTATTGAACAAGAGATTCAATCGTATTCATGTCTGCTTTTCTGTTTTCCATTTTTGCTAAAAGTTAAATAAATATAAGGGGTATTGGCCTATGTGATACTCATACATATACTGTATATAGGCCCATTGACTATCAGAATGATTTGTGTCTGTATCGGTGTCAAGGGTTCGTCAGGCCCTCATTTTTTTAATTGTTATTCAAGCACACCATTGTTAACACCTTTTTAATAAACACTGCGATTTATGAGACTGGCCATGAAGAAACTGGCCTTATTTTGCCATCAAAGAAAATGGAGCTGATTCAGTTTCCAATTTACATTGGATATATATTTATTTAGTGTGCCATGGAAATCTTCAGCATCTCTGAACATGAGCGATTGTTCTCCGTGGTCATGTGAACAGAGAGGTGTGTGTGTGTGTGTGTGTGTGTGTGTGTGTGTGTGTGTGTGTGTGTGTGTGTGTGAGAGAGAGAGAGTGTGAATGTGTGTGTGTGTGTGTGATCACAGCAATGTACAGGTGTGGTTCCTGAAAGACCACAAACAAACAAATGAGTCATGGGTTGATCTCGGATCCAGAAGTTTGATAATGCGATAGCCAAACTTCTGGGGAGCGAGACGAGGTAGTCCCCTGCGCAGGAAACCAGTGAAGTGCGAACAGTGGAGGGTTACTCATTTGAAGTGAGAGAAAGTGAAACGGACCATTTTTTTTAATGCAGAATCCTCTGGGAAGTCGTCCTGTCCCGCCCTCGAAAACCGTTTGGAAATGGGCAGGTACTTCTATAAATAGCCTACTTGCCAGGTGATTGGATGAAGCTGATTTTCTATATTCCGTAAAGCAAATGAATTGTCATGTAATATTAGTGTGTTCGAACATAATGGCGGTTACATGTGTGGGTCGTTGGTTGGTCTATGTGTCTTGTGTGTTTTTAAATGTGTCTTTTTTGTTTTGTTTTGGGCAGTCTGTAAAGATGGAGCTTTTGGCAGATGTAGCGTTATTGCCTGGCGAAGAGAGAGTCATAGGTAAGTTCACTGAATGTTTTGCATCTCCATTTACCCGCTGCTGTGTGTCACTTGGCATTGCAACACACATGATGCTCACACTATGCACTTATTACCTGAATCAAGGATGGTCTGTGTGGATAGAGAGAACACATCCGTCGCTAGGCAGCGGTTGCGACCAGAGATAGAACACATTTTACCTGGCCTTTTTACTAGCCCACTAAAGGTGCAATGAGTCATCAAGAAGTGAAGAAATCTACAAAAATATGAATATATCACAATATATTTTTGCTGAACAAGTGGTTCTGTCTACCAAACGGCTAATTGAATGTGAACTCTACCGATTTCCACAGACAAGGACGTCATCTACATCTGTCCATTCAGCGGAGCTCTGAAAGGCAAAGTTTTCATCACCAACTACCGACTCTACTTCAAGAGCACAGATGCAGTAAGTTCCGCACAGACAAACTTGCTATGAAGAAACTAATTGTACAGGGCTATTAACAGCCATCCAGTGGTAGCATTCCAAAGATGAGGGAATTACTTTGCTTGTCACATTCAATTGGGGCCATTTGCTCTCTCTCTTTCTTTTTCTCTTTTTCCAGGAGTCGCCGTTGCCCCTGAACGTCCCACTCGGTGTCATCAGTCGGGTGGAGAAGATGGGAGGTGCCTCCAGCAGAGGAGAGAACTCGTATGGTCTGGACATCACCTGCAAGGTTGGTGGTGTCTGATGAAGCACTCATGTCTGATGTGGAGTTACGGGCGGAGGCACTTCTGTCCTGCCACGTAGGCTGGCTTCAAGCTGCTGGAGGTCACGAGAGACAGAGAGAGCTGAACATCCTCCCTCTCCGCTCCCTCCATCCCTACGTATCTCCACCATTGAGAAAGAAGCATTGCATTTCACACACGCCTGTGATTGACACGCGAAATGGATTCCCATAACCAATCAGAGAATCTATGCCCTGATTGGTCAGAAATTAGCCAGGAGCAGCCTTGCATCTATATGGTCACTCAAAACAGATATACTGACAGAGCAACACTAATAGCTGATGGATGGCTTTGGTACTTATAAACAAATTATACTCAAATAATAGCTCTCAAACCTTACCTCCAGCACCTTAAAATATAAATAGCTCTTAAATCTTACCTACAGTACCTTAAAATATAAATAGCTCTTAAATCTTACCTACAGCACCTTAAAATATAAATAGCTCTTAAATCTTACCTACAGTACCTTAAAATATAAATAGCTCTTAAATCTTACCTACAGTACCTTAAAATATAAATAGCTCTTAAATCTTACCTACAGTACCTTAAAATATAAATAGCTCTTAAATCTTACCTACAGTACCTTAAAATATAAATAGCTCTTAAATCTTACCTACAGCACCTTAAAATATAAATAGCTCTTAAATCTTACCTACAGTACCTTAAAATATAAATAGCTCTTAAATCTTACCTACAGCACCTTAAAATATAAATAGCTCTTAAATCTTACCTACAGTACCTTAAAATATAAATAGCTCTTAAATCTTACCTACAGTACCTTAAAATATAAATAGCTCTTAAATCTTACCTACAGTACCTTAAAATATAAATAGCTCTTAAATCTTACCTACAGTACCTTAAAATATAAATAGCTCTTAAATCTTACCTACAGTACCTTTTACATATGAAATAATAGCCCTTAAATCCTGCCTACCAACTCCACTAAATTAAATGTGTGGCTGATGTCTAGGAAACATTGATTGTTTATTTTGCCCCATTCTTCCATCCTCAAATCAGGACATGAGGAACCTCAGGTTTGCCTTGAAACAGGAAGGCCATAGTCGGCGAGATATCTTCGAGATCCTCTCCAAATATGCCTTCCCCCTGTCATACGGACAGGTAAGCAACGACACCCCCAAAGTGCTCCGCTATGGTTGGGTTCTGAATGACTGTGTTTTAGATTGGCTGCTGTGGTTTGTCAACATTGCATTAAATGTTTGCACTGGAATGCAGTTCTTCCCCGGTGTAACTTTGGTCTTATTCTTGCATTAGTGTCATAGTACATGATTTGTACTTTTGTATGTATTGTTCCCATTGTTGACTGCAAACACCTTTTTCTTTCGCCCTGGAAACATTCAACCCCAGCTGCTGTTTTCCTACCTGAGTCAGGAGAAGTATGTGGACGACGGCTGGAGCATTTACAAACCCTTAGAAGAGTTCAGGCGGCAAGTAAGTACACCATCTAGATTAGATTAGAGTAGATTCAACTTTATTGTCATTGCACAGTAAGTGCAAAAGCAGTAGCAACAGCATAACAATGAACATGTCTACATAAATATATATATACGGTGAACGCTATACATTGAGGTATGTACAGTATGGACAAAGGTATATGCAGTGGTGCGTATACACTGGTGTGTACAGCGGGGTATATACGGGGAGCAGTGCAAGCGTCTGGCGGGTCCGGAGTCGACGTGCAAATGTAGGATCTGCAGAGTATATACAGAGAGAACAATGGAGTATATAAAGTATATACTGTATGCACATACAGTACAGGGTATATACAGTAATGTACTGTAATATACAGTATACGGGGTAGTGCAAATGTCCAGTGTGCAAGTCTGACAGTGGTACTGGAGTCAGTGTGCAGTTAGGAGGGTGGTGGTGGTGTAGGGGGAGGGGGTGGGGAACAGTGCAAAATCTAGCCTCCTTTACTAGTCGTGTTGTGAAGGTAGTAGAACATCTAGTCTCCTGTACTAGCAAGCCTCATCCAAATGAAGACATACTCTTGACCGCTTGTCTTATGAGAAGCACTGTACCGTTTATTTCCCAAATGATCCCAGTGCTCGTTCATGAGGTTAGCGGTTAGCTCTTTCGGGGAAGTGATGGTAAATTACCATTCCAGCTCCTCCAAGAGATTTAACTTCTCTTTTGTGAACAGCATTTTAGATGTATTATTATTATTATTATTATTATTATTATTTATTTATTTTATTTTTTCTACAAATGACTCAAACCGTGTATATGTGTGACGTGGCACAGTGACGAAAGATAAACAAGGTCCAAGTGTCGCTCTAAAACGGCCAAAGCCGTTGCATTCGTCTCACTTGAGATGTCTCCTGAATAACATGGGATGCTTCTGTTTTCCCCTCCCCGCCCAGGGCTTGCCCAACGACAGGTGGCGGATCACCTTTGCCAACGAGCACTACGATCTGTGCGACACGTACCCCACCATCCTGGCCGTGCCCACCCGGGCCACGGATGAGGACCTCCGACGGGTGGCGGCCTTCAGGTCGAGAGGACGCATACCGGTGAGTGTCCGGACGGGGCGGTGTATCTCCCTCTTTAGCGTCAATCAATCAATCAAACCTTCTCGAGATTTCTTCCTTGTTAATTAAGGGAGTCGTTTCTCGCCCTTAGGGGGGCTTGGGCTCGGGGGAGGGGGTGGTGTCATAATGATCACTTGGCTGATGTGGCCTGTAAAGCCCTTTGAGACTGTAACTGTGATTAAGGGCTATACAAATAAAATTGACTTGACTTGACTTGACTTGACTTCCTTTCAGACTCACTATTTGCATACAGGACACAAATTCAACACAACATATAATTATAACGCAAGATAAAAGCGCAACAGTCCATCATTTGGGCCTGGATGAGTGGCGAGACCAGCCACTTCCCAAGAAACACGGTAAAGCCGCATGTCCGATGTCGAAGGAAGCGCCCCGCGCGTAGGAACGCCAGAGAACACAAACCAGTTGACCGCCGGGCGTCGTCTGGGCGTCGGTTGTGTGTTCTCCCGCCGTGTCCCGCCAGGTGCTGTCGTGGATCCAGAGGGAGAACCAGGCGGCCATCTCCCGCTGCAGCCAGCCCCTGGTGGGCATGTCGGGCAAGCGGAACAAGGAGGACGAGCGGTACCTGGAGCTGCTGCGCGAGGCCAACGGCACCACCAAGCTCACCATCTTCGACGCCAGGCCCAGCGTCAATGCCGTGGCCAACAAGGTCAGGAGTTTCAGGCCTCGCAGTGCTCACCTTTTCACCCGAGTACAGGTCATGAAACTCTGCCCTAGCTTCCTTTTAAAGGGGCACCATTATACCACCCGGTGTGAGCACGATTAGCCATTTCGAAGTTGTCATGTCATGTGAAATTGCCGTTGTGACGAACTGACATCACAAGTGGGAGTGTCCGCCCAGTTATATGTGATGATGAGATCAGACGACCAGCTTACCCAGTGGACTGTACCGACTGGCCAATTGATCTAGTGAGCATACATCTGGGTCGACACTCCCACTGTCACAATGACAATTTTAGTCACATGCCAATTTTGAAACGGCTTGTACAGGCTAATCACGCTCACACCTGGTGGGATAATAGGGCCCCTTTAACATGCTCATTCTTCTGATGGATTGGAGCCCAGGTCTAGCCTATAGCAACATCTGCAGTGAACAATTGGACCAGGTTTAAAGCAAAGAAATACAGAATTCACAATGCTCGACAAGTCGTCAAGTCATTTTCATGTAATTTATTCTTAATTAATTTTAATGTCAGATTATTCTTTATTATACTATGCATTTCCTCACTTTCATGTGAGTTGGGTTGCATTTTAAGTCTGACTCGTGTTATACAAGTGTTCCAATGCTCTCCCTCCTATACAGTGTGTGTCTCTCGCCCACAGGCTACAGGAGGCGGCTACGAGGGGGACGAGTACCAGAACGCGGAGCTCGTCTTCCTGGACATCCACAACATCCACGTGATGCGGGAGTCCCTGAAGAAACTCAAGGACATCGTCTACCCCACTGTGGAGGAGTCCCACTGGCTGTCCAGCCTGGAGTCCACCCACTGGCTGGAGCACATCAAGGTGAGGGCCTCGTCCTGCGCATTGGCACGGCCTCGTACCAATGCGAGTGAAGAGTTTCTGAGAGTGTGTGTGTATGTGTGTTTGTGCGCGCGTGTAATATGATTTGGAAATGTGTAAAAGAATCTCTAAATGTGTACAGGAATCTGCAAATACTACTTTTGTACTTTTGTACATGTGCAAAACATAGATTTGCAAACGTTGCGACAAATCTATAAATGTGTACATGGATATTAATCCCAGCCGTCGCAGATCTACATATCTGCAAATACTTGCGGCAATAAGCTGACTTTGCTGAGCTGGGTGATGAATACAGACGACGAGATGGGTTCTATTTGAAGCAGGCCATGGTGGTACAGTGTCCCGGCTCTGGTAGATCGCTATGTAGTGCAGTAGAAGCTTGACTCTCTGTGCTTTCTCCCAGCTGGTATTAGCCGGAGCCATCCGGGTAGCAGACAAGGTGTCCAGTGGGAAGTCGGTGGTGTTGCATTGTAGCGACGGCTGGGACCGAACAGCGCAACTCAGTTCCCTCGCCATGCTGATGCTGGACAGCCACTATCGCACACTCCGAGGGTTTGAGGTTCGTAGCGCTTGAAACCAAACCATCAGCGCCACACACTGTCGATGATTTGCCTTGTAGGCTTTTTATATAGGGCACACAAACAAGGGGTTCTCACACTTGGTCAGAAAAAGAATTGGCAACGGCCCATCCCTAATAAACACACAACATTTGATGAAACATATTTTCTAATGTGTTTAGGTACTGATTGAGAAGGAATGGCTAAGTTTTGGCCACAAGTTTGCCTCGGTAAGTATCTCTGATTTGATCCTGTTTATTATCCATACATCGCAGTGTGACATTGACTAGCTGCATTCTAAATGTATAGATTTACTGTACTGTAAATACCCGATGGTCTGTTTATGAATCCTGCTCGTGTAGAGAATAGGTCACGGTGACAAGAATCATGCGGACCAGGACCGATCACCCATCTTTGTTCAGTTCATCGACTGCGTGTGGCAGATGACAAAACAGGTAACTGAACGAAGCTACACTTAAAGGTGCAGCGTGTGGCTTCTAGTGCCATCTAGTGTTGAGGTTGTAAATTACAACCAAATCAAGAAGCCAGAACATCAACATTGTGGCAGAACTTCAACCTCAGTAGCCTCAACTTTTTATGAAAACACACGACTCCCATTGTATGAGCGAACAAACTTTGCAAAGTTTTGATGCGATTGCACTGCAGGCTTAGCGCTATTCACCCTAGAGATTGTGAGATATTGTAGATGATGGATCTCCATTAAAGGAGATTGTTGTACATGTTTAAAGGATATCCTTTTGGTATCTTATTAAAACCATTAATCACTCGTTTTTCACCCTTTTGTTGGAGCATAGTTCATAGAAAACCTGTGAAAACATACGGATTGCAGTTGATATACAAATAGTTTTGAGACAACATGACATAATATTAGTTTTCCAGGTTGTATAATATTTATTTTCCAGGTTGTATATTATTTGTGCTTGTAGTTTTTGGATAGTTGACTTGGTTGCCGTTCCCTCCCTCTAGTTTCCCACTGCGTTTGAGTTCAACGAGCATCTGCTGGTCACCATCCTCAATCACCTATACAGCTGCCGCTTTGGAACATTCCTGTATAACTGTGAGAGCACACGGGAAGTGAATGTAGGTCACACACACACACCCTCACACACACCCTCACACACCCTCATCCACTCGGTCAGGATGAGACCAAACAAGGCCATTTTACTACTCCGAAGGCCACTTGTCAAGTGTGCGCTTCATAGGCCAAATATACATTCATTCATATTCATATCATCCTCTTATGTTAGCAAAGAGCCTCGCCTGATCCCCTTGTGCATCAGAATCTACCAGACATCGACTAAATCGTTCCTTCCGTGGCATC
>OMOU01044891.1:0-13770 GCA_900312585.1 Malacocephalus occidentalis
CCATTCTTCTTCAGATGCTACCGTGCCACAATGCGGTGTCAACTTTTCCAGGTGTTCTGTCTATTGGAGCATGTCCATGATGGATCTACTTGCTGTGTGTGTGTGTGAGTGTGTGTGTGTGTGATTGCATACATGTATTTGTTTGCGTGACGTGTCTTAGACGAGCACAAAAGTAAATGCATAGAAACAAATAAGTTGTACAATACTATATATTGTGTATACACAACATTAAAAGCTAAAATGTTATTATTATATTATTATTATGTTTCTGCGGAGAAGATGTCTCATGTGCATCATATGTTTCCAACGTCAGGGAAAGTGTGGGGATTAAGTCAGCTTCAAATGACAAATCTAGCTCTCTCTGCGTTTCCAGAATTGTGTGGGTGTGCAGCCACACACCCACCCACACACACACACACACACACATACACACACCCCTCATTGATGTATGATAACTGTTGTGCCACAAGACCCCTTGATGGTTCCATCAACCAGGAACTCCTCCATCAGATGGTGGGAAAGTGCAGGGCCACATTTGTCAATGTGTGTGCGTGTGTGTGTGTGTGTGTTTCAAAGTCACATGGCATGTGAGAGGGAGTCTGTTGGAATCCCTATCAGCAGTGGCCTGTTGCCTGGATACAGATTTTACAGCTATCCTTCCTACTCATTTCGTTCAAGCCTCAAGAAAAAAATATTTGTTTGACTGTGTGTGTGCGTATGTGTGTGTGTGTCTGTGTGTCTGTGTGTGTGCGTAAGTGTGTGTGTGTGTGCATGTGCAAATTTGTGTGTGCCAGTCCGTCTGTCTTATTTGTGCCAGTGAATATTTATTTCTATAATTCCTCATGAATATAAAAAAAATGTCGCAAGAGTTGCAGTGAGAAATGACACGAGATATGAGCAACATTTCAATAATACATTTTTTGAGACAGTGC
Organism: Malacocephalus occidentalis; assembly: GCA_900312585.1. Classification (NCBI taxonomy): domain Eukaryota; kingdom Metazoa; phylum Chordata; class Actinopteri; order Gadiformes; family Macrouridae; genus Malacocephalus; species Malacocephalus occidentalis. The sequence continues at coordinate 933 of OMOU01044891.1, forward strand.
CTGTTACGCAACCCCCGACGTTTCTCGTCTCGGGGACCGAGTGCCCGTTTGTCTCATGGCGCAAGCGGGCGAAACAAACGTGCTGTCCATTCAAAGCACAACATAAACAATGCTCGCAGATTAATTTTCCCCAACGTGAGTTGTATTGTCTGCGTGTGGACACGGAGGCCGGCGTGTCTGCGTGTAGACTGTTTGCTGTCGGCCATAGGGTTGCGGTGACAGATCCTCCGTGGTATTAGTCACTCCCCAGGTGCCTTGGGAAGATTTGCTTGTGCTTTTGTACCTTGCCAAGGTTGCCTGCATTAGCGTCTGCGACTGATGACTTGATTTATATGAATGCATTAGCTAGCTGCTCACCACACGTAATGTTTATATTTTCATTCACTCTTTCTTTCTTTTTTTCTTTCTTTCTTTCTCATTCATTTGCCGATTATGTGTATATCGGTTTGTGCATTCTTTTAGTGCATTCCTTTTTTTAACATTTAATTAAAATTAGGGATGCACCGATAAGATGTGTCACAGGTCATGTTTAGTTTCTTTTGCAATGAAATATAGGTCAGAATTGTTTTTTTTGCACATTCCTATGAAACTGTGGCAGTCAGGTCTATAATGCCCAACAGACCTTATGTACAAACTATTCATTATATGGAAGATAATCAAGATCATTTTATAATAATAAAATACATTTTCATTTTCACAACATAATAAATAGAACATTAAGTGCAAACTTGACCTTGCAATGTGGAATCTGCACATCTGCACAAGTTGGTCACATCGATGGGTGCATCACGAATGAAAATGTTTGATGAATGACAAATGGAAAAAATAAATGAAATGGAATAAGTTGAAAGAACAAAGGCAAAAATGTCATGTCAAATGACCATGTTATGAACATCACAAAATGTCCCTGTTGTGTTTATTTTTTTTCCTTATTTTTTTAAACATTGAATGGGAACGTTGGATGAATGAGACACGAAGCGAGGCAAATTGAAGTAGAAAAGGAGGGAAAGCCCGGCAATAAACAAAGCCTGGCTGGAATGGAGTGCTTGGCAAGTGTTGTTGTGAGCTGTCCATGGTGCTGAAACCTCTCATTGTCCAACTGGATTTAGAAACAGCTGCTTACCCGTTTCTGCGCGATGCGCAGGCCTGACACACAGCAACGATGGACAGTCCAGTCCCTCCTCAAGCTTTTCATCAATTTCACAGCTCAGAATAAAGCGGTCAAGGGTCTAAAATGATTCACTGATTGAGCAACACTGATCAATCAGTAAAAAATCAGTGTTCATAACAACCTCAACTTTGCCCATACATTTTGTAATAATAACAATAATAATAATAATGAACTTTATTTATATAGCACAATTCATGCATAAAATGCAGCACAAAGTGCTAAACAAAAGAAAAAGCATCATAACATCTATGATGTCTATGAACAATAAAGACAAGGAAAATAAAATACAATTGAATTAAAACAGCAGGATAAGACAAGATAAAACAACCATCAGGTAAAAAAACGCTTAAAGAGAAAGCGATGGTAAAAAGATGTGTCTTAAGATTTTGTTTGAAAGTATTTAGATTTAGTACACTGCCTTAGTGGCCACCAAGTTTGTCATGCTCACATTTTTACGTCCATCTGTATATCTGCATTTTTCTGTTGTATGTATTGAGGTATTCACAGTGTTTGAATTGTCAGAAGACATTATATTTGTGCGTTGAATGCATTCATACGATTGCTATGACAGAATGTACGACCACACATTCTCGCATTCAGCCTCTGATTATGCAGAGCGTCTTTTGCACAGACGCTTTGACACTAACCGGGAGTACTATCAAATACAAATGAAACACTGCTGTGTGATTAATCGTCTTGGCGTTTTTCAAATAATAACCATGGTTGTTTAGCTCAGTTGGGTAATGTCTGCCAATCAGCTCGGGGTGTTTCCACCCCAGTTTCTAATTGGTTCACCGTAGGGCAGCTATGAGGAAGAACAGCCAGTGACATCGTAAATCTGTTGGCGCGATCAATATGAGATCTAATCACCATTCATTTCCTGCCGTTCCCGGGTGATTTCCTGCCCACCGAATGCCTCTGCCCCTTGCCCCTCCCCTGAAGACTCGGCCGTGTTTCTGCAGCAGCTTATTGGAGGGGTGGGCTCCGCGACGCTAACATGCACTGGGAGGCCAGTTTACCTGTTCCTGCTTGGGGCTGCTAGCATGTATGGGGCTCATTGTTTTGTGAGTGTGGACGAGTGTGCTGGTTTTAATTTTGTGGCCGTCGCACTAGCGAAGCAGAAGTTGGCGATAACAACATGTGTAGGCGAGGGCGTTCAAATAGACTCTCCAGCCCGTGCGGCCGTGTATATTTATCTCTGCCTACTTAGCCGCGGGACCGATCCTGAGTGGTTTGCTTATCCCAACACAGGTTAGGGCCCGCCATGGCTGGCCTTCTTTCCATGTCGTGTGTCTTGGAGAACGTGGTGATTTAAGATGCTGAGATGTTGTTAGGCGCACGGTAGTGTTTATGGTGCGTGCATGACGGTGACATAAAATACACACTCCTGGGTCTGCCTTTCAGTTGGTGAAGTCATAAAACTAGACGTTCATGATTCAAGCTTCTAACGGCGGACATCAAATACTACTTATCTCGGTTTTATCTCTATGTTGAATTTTGACAGCACCATGTGTATGTGGTACATTCTACATTCTACAGCTTTTATGTAAACACATTACGGACATGACGTTTGGTGTCCGTTTTACAAGGCGTAATTAAAAATCTAGTAGAATCTAACAGAGATCTAACAAAGATGAAGGGTTGGTGGGTAGCTACATCAACTGTGTTGTTGATGTAGCTACCTACTGCTTCACCAACCCTTCATCTTCACCAGAAACATGTTGGATACATGTGAACATTCCCAGATACACCCCCTCTGAAATATAATGCAGTGACATTTATGACAAATTACAAGTAGTTGTGGCTGGGGACCCTGCATATGCTGCATCCGTAGCATACTGGTCAGATTACGTCTGCACTATAAATACAGATGTGGAGTGTGTGGTTTGCGGCTCATCTGGCCCGACTTAACGTCTGGTGAGTTAGGTAGATGCTGTACACCTGTGGTGCATTGGCTAATCAAAGGTTAAACCAGCCATCACCACACACACATGAGAGAGAGAGACAGAGAGATAGAGCATTGTTCCACCTACTTTGTCCAAAAACAACTACCGGTGTCCCATTCATTGGAGGACACCCAAAGAAAGCTGCCTTAGGTGATTGCCACAATAGACATTAATGACAAATTTGAAAGTGATTTGTTAATCAGTACCATACATTATTTGTTCATGCTGAGGGCATTGTGGAAATGCCCAAATGCATTCAACACCGTCGTGTGCTTTGATTGTTCCTCAGCCTTATTTGTGAGTCACTTTGGATAAAAGCCTCAGGTGTGGAGTGCCAGGATATAAATGTAAAGGTCACCTCGCTCTGAGAGTCAACCCTATTTGTTCTTTTTTATTCTTCTATGACAGGACTCTCCGTGCTGCAGAAGGTTCTGGACACGGCGGCGGAGAAAAACTGGCTGGTGACCTCGGTCAACGTGGAGACCATGACGGGGGCGTCCTTCCTCAAGGTGTTCCAGGACTTGGACAAGAGGAAGGAGGGCCGGATCATCATCGACTGTGAGACAGAGCGGCTCACCGGCATCCTCAAGGAGGTAGGCCAACACTTTGGTTTGTTATTGTCATTGTCATTGTCGTTGTCTTCGTCGTCGTCGTCGTCGTCGTCGTCTTCTTTGTCTTTTTCTTTATCTTCTGCAAGTGAGCATGAAACATGTCGGGGCAATCTGTAAAATTAAAATTCTCATCCACAACAAAGTGCCCATATGTCGAGCCGCAAATGACAAATTAACTTAATTACAACAGATAATGAGCCCAGAGCGCTGCAACGATATATCTTGGAATATAAAATCTGTCAGTACGTTCAGTGGCCACAAACAAGCTCATTTGAATGTAATGTTTGCCCTAATCCCAGTATTATGTCGATATAATACGAGGATTGCCACACCACGTGGTGCGCTGCAGACACAATGCAGCGATAGAGCAGCGTATGGTAAACTGCAGATGGACGTCACGATTGGGTCAGATGAACAAAGAGCAGAGATGGAGAACAAACGGTTTCAGAGCCAAAATGGCGGCGGGGGGGGTGATTTGGTGTGTCACGGTTGATCTTCTCCGAGACCACTGCGGACATTGGAACTACATAACGTGGCACTGGGCATTTTGGAGCCAGCAATTCCACGGCAACAACAAGATGAGCCCTCGCGCATCACTGTGCACCTGGAAGGGGTTTGGGGGGAGGGTGTTGGCATGGGGATTAGCATGCACAGCAGAGACATGTGCACAATTACCGTCGTGCATCTACACGCACGCACGCACACACACACACACACGCAAGTGGGAAGCCAGTGAAAACATCCATAGATTTTGCATTCATGTGTTGCTATTTAATGGGCTGGATGTATATTCGATCGTGAATCTTTTATTTTGGCTTCAAATGTATTTTGTTTTCATCGTTTTTTTTTTAATGTTTTCAGTAGAATTTGCACAAAAAGATACATACACTTTCTGACACACTTTGTTCACACATACTGTATAATACACATGCACACACACCAAAGCAAACACACACACACACACAAACATAATCACACACACACACAGTCACAAACGTAATAATACACACACGTGTGCATGCACACACACACACACACACACATTGTTCCGCTTCCCATCCTAATGTGAAGGCAGTAGCGGCTGTGTGTGTGTGAGTGTTATTGATGGCTCCGTGTCCCCAACTTAAGGTTATTGCTCCACCCCTCCGCGTTACAGGAGCTGAGCCTTACAAGTTCTCCTGCAGGACAGCCTCCATCCATCACCAGCACCTGCTGCCTGCTGCCAGAGCAGCTCACACCCACACACACACACACACACACACACACACACACACATACAGACACATCCCTATACACTTACAAACACACTCGATTACACACACATACACACACACGCACACACACATGCACATACACACACCCACACACTCACACAAAGAGACACACACCTATTCTTATACACACTCACTGCTACATTTACACACACTCGCTTGGGCGAGCACACAGTCTCTGCCTCCTCGGCCCGCGCTGCCACTCAGATCCTCCCAGTGTCCTTCCACCGCCGCCGGCGGTAACCTGGAGGGTAGTTTGAGTGAACTGAATGCTGATGTACTTCCCTCCAGACTGCAGTGTCTCACATGTCAGCGTCCAGATCCCCCAAACATGCATCTTCATGTCGGGTGAACCCCCCCCAAACTACACACACCCAAATGCACACACAGACATGCTTTCATGGTGTGGGGGGAGAACCCAAACTGGACACTGTGAATACGTCATTAAATGCGCGGCGGTGTTGGAGAGGTAGGTGTGTGTGTGTGTGTGTGTGTGTGGTTTATTGGTGTCAGTGTCTTGTCTCCGCCAGTGGCAGCCTGCCAGGTTTCCCTGGCCCCGGGCTGAGCTGCCGGGGCCTGCCTTGCACTCAGGTCACCATTAATAACAAATGGCACCGTCTGCCGGGGCCTACTGTCATGCTTTGCGACTTATTTCCTTTGCTTCCTGATCTAGTTTTTGTATTTCTATGTGCACTGTGTTCCCCGTGTAGTTCTTTTAGATCTACGGTATGTGTACCATGTGTCCCAATGTCCCATAATCACCCCCATGTGCCTATTTTAGTCTGGTTCCCCGTTCAGTCCTTGTCAGACCAGTTTCCTGTGATGTCTTCTGTTCGGCATCAGTTTTAGTTGGAAGAACACTTTTCTACCTTTATTTGTAATATCATATCACATGCAAGCATGTTCATGCTTGCGTGTGTATATAATAATGTGACGCACAGGTAGAGGCACACACTCACACATATTGGCCAGCATGCACACTCTCACAAATATGCACGTGTAGTACACACACACACACACACACACACTCATAAACATGCACATTCTTTACATGTGTCTACTGTACATCTCTTCAGCCAGCATTGTATTAGGATAGACCATGGGGACTTCTCGGTGGGTTATTCACAATGTGCATATGGATGGTTCTTATCCTCCTGGCACAGCCAGGTAGGTAATTTTGGGAGTAGAGTCAAAAGTCTATCAAATGGCTACATGGTGTTGTATTATACCAGGCTAATGGCAAATTAATGGTGAACAGCAGTGGAGCAGATCCGCCGCTAATGTCACTCTGGGATGAAGCTTGCTGGCACGCTATCTTGCTAACTGAGTTTAGATCCATCTGATATCAAGGGCAAAGAAACCCAGCCAGAATGATGGGGAACATAACACAGGGGGGTCTCATAGTCCACCACGCCCCCCTCTATCCCCCCCTTGTTTCTGATTCCCTCTCTCCCTTCTTTCTGTCTCCTTCTAGCTGTCCCTATCTCTCCTATCTGTTCCTCTCTCTCCCTCACTCTGTCTCCTACTCTCTCAATCGCTCTGTCTCGCTCCCTTTCTCTCGTCCTCTCTGTCTCGCTCTCTTTGTTTTGCTCACTTTTTCATGACATTTCTTTTTTTTTTGTGTGTTTTGTTTCTTCAGATTGTCGAACAAGGCAAGAATGCAAAGAGCTACCACTACATCCTGGCCAACCTGGTAAGTCTTCAGACATGTACCCTGCTGTATGTACACAGACGACCCATGAATGTCATCACAACATTGGACCAAACAGTGGCTCTCAGCAAGCCACCATTGGTTTACATTGGATTCAGTTTGAAGAAATACTATACATGTTGCTCAAACAAAGCATGACAAGCAAATAGCCAAATCAAAATGAAATGGAATTTACCGGAATGGAATCAAATTAGGGAGACTTTAAAATAACAAAAGAGCTGGGAGAGCAATGGAATTAGGGAGAATTCAGAATGGAACAGAGCGGTAAATACGAAACCAGAAGAGAGAGAGATGGAATGAGGCATGGCTTAAATTGGAATACTGGACATGAAGTCTAATTGTGCCCGGCACTTCCAGTTTGTGGTGCCACGGAGCGTAGCATGGGGATATAGACAGCAAGAGGTCAGGCAGACAATGTGCACAAGCTAATGTGCATTAGCTCTCTTTGTCCGCTGCAGTTTCCCCCCCCCCCCAAAGCAGACGATTGGTAGACAGACCCCTGTAGCTCCGTCCAAGGCCCCGCTGAACACAGTGAAAAGGGGAACATTGCTGTCAACAGAAGCATTGGTAATAAAACCCCAGCATTAATATGCAGTTGCTCGGCCCGCACTGGGACTTTTTAGATTGGCTCAATATTGTAATTTCTGTGTCTGGCCAGTTTCCCAGATTTAATTTTCAAATGTGAATTCTTGGACAGCAGCAAAGACATAAATGCTAAGTGGCATCATAATATACAATGGGTTCATAAATAAGCGTGTTTTTGTGTGTGTGAATATATTTGTTCTCCCAGAGAGACGGAGAGGCCATTGTTTCAATCCACAAATGCAGAAGCAATGCGTTTTCACCACAAAGTCTTCATTCATGCACCACCACCACGTCCCACCCCTCCTCCTCCTCCTCCTCCTCCTACCCTGCCTCCTCCTCCTCCAACCCATGTCTGAGCATCAGTCAGAAACCCCCCCCAAAAATGGGTCTAGTTTCTATAGTAACCTATTCGGCCCAGCATACTGCGTTAACACGTGCACACGCGCACGGAACACTGAAGAAAGAAGGAATTTTGAAAGAAAATAAAAGAAGAAAATAAAAGTCAAGAGATTGTCTGTCGAGCTGAAAAATATGGACACCTGGCAACCCAGTTACATCGAGAGGGGGGGGCGGCGGGAGGGGGCAGGCATGAGACGCGGCCACCGCATGAGATTGAGGCCTTCTTCACTGCTTCCCGTCATCTTCTAACCGGGCCGCCCATCAGCGGCGATCTGTCACTGACACGGCACAGGCTCGGCTCGGCCTGAGAGAGTGGCAGGCACAAACACGCATCTGAACTTCCTGGGTGGGTGGGGGAGTCAAGGTTTGTCTTCCGACAGCCACATCCATCTTGTATTTCATGAATTCCCGTCCAAGCGAGGGTTACGTTTTTATTTTTGTACAATTTCTTGGGCGACACATTTGTCACAATATTATGCATTGGGATTGCCAATGATGAGAACAAAATGTTTTGGAAGTCGCTTTTGGATATCCGCGTCTGCTGAGTGACTTGAGGATTGATTGTATGTTCATACGTTGCCTTATGACTCCGCTCACGAGGTTCGGAGGCAGAACACAGACGTGTTGGAGTGGGGGGCGGCGAGAGGGGAGGTGTTAGCAGGTGATGTTTATCATAGAGGATGTTGGAGAGACACACTATCTGGATCCGTATGTAAGAGCAGCTGTCCCTCCATGCAGTATTTTGTGTCTTTTTTCTGGACAGATGTGATCGGTTGAAGGCATCCAGCAACAGCAACAAAAAAACCCTTCCCATCTTTGGCTTGTCTCTCTCTCTCTCTCTCTGTCTCTCTGTCTTTCTTCCTTTCCCTCCTATTTTCTCTCAGGGCGCATGGCTCTCAGCCATGCTCTGCTCTCTTTAACTCCCACTCCCTGCATCCTCTGCTTGAAATCCTGGCAGACTACCTGCTGGGAGGCTGAATCTGGCTCTGCTTCACCTCCTCTCTCTCTCTCTCTCTCTCTCTCTCTCTCTCTCTCTCTCTCACTCTCTCTTCCCATTAATCATCCCTCTGTCTGTCAATCTCTCCCCCTTTCTCGTACTCACATGATCTTCCCTCTCTCTCTCTCTCTCTTTCTCTGTCAATCTCTTCGTCTTTCTTTATCTCAAACTTCCCCCTCTCTGTATCTCTCTCCCTTGTGCTCTTCCATTGCCCTCTCTCTCCCTTCTGTGTGATTGCACTCTCTCTGACTCATTCACCCGTTCTCAATTTCAATTTCAAAATTTCTCCATCCTCCTTGCCCTCTCTCTCTCTCTCTATGTTCTCTCCTCTTTTGTCTTTCTCTCTCTTTCCATCCCTCCTCTCTCTCTCTCTCTCTCTCTCTCTCTTTCTCCCTCTCTTTCCTGTCGTGGGTATGTGTTAGCCCTACCATTAAATTGCTTCTCTTTTCTCCCTATTTCCTTTCATTCTTTCCGTTCTGCGCTGGAGCGACCCCTGCACCGTGTTGAACCATCCGCAGTGATGTCTAGCTTATGGTGTTTACGATGCCGTCTGTGCGATTAGTTCCGGATCTCTCCGATCTAATATTATGGGCTCTAGTTCTGCCTTTTACACCTCGTCTCCCTAAGGGGGCCGTCGGGGTCATGCTCCGGCGTGTCTTATAATGCTGCCACGCAAAGACAGATATTCTGTTTTCATAGAAGCAATTAACCCCCGTGCCCTCTCTGCAACGGCTGAAACCGGGAGACTTAACCTCAGTGCATTCTGTGGAGTTCCCCTTTCGGCACAAATCACTTCATTTGTAAGCCTAAGTGAATTGCCCCTTCACTGGTTTCTTGATCTCTTGTACAGCCCATGTTCCTAATCGCCTCGAAACACTACATGATAGAGTAAACTGACCCGCTTAGTTCCCAGAACCATTGTTACCTTACTTGTCTGCCTCTCCACTTACCCGACCGATGGTTTGTTTCTCTGTTCATTTTTTGGGTGATTGATCTGTATATCTGTCTTTCTGTCTGTCCGCCTGTCTTGTCCCCTGTCTGTCCACCCGCCCGTCTCTCTGTCTGTGTGTCTTGTCATCGCAGGGTTTCCTGGACATTGACCTGACGGACCTGAGGAAGGGTGGAGCCAACATCACGGGCTTCCAGCTGGTGAACAACTCGGACCCCGACATCAGCCAAGTTGTCCAGCAGTGGATGGAGTTTGACAACAAGGACATTAAATTGCCCAAGCGGGCCCTCAAGGTGTCCACGGGTTTTCCCCCCTTTCTCCCCACCTCTGACAAAATACCCTCTGACTCAAACACTGCACCGCTCATTCCAACGAACAGCAAGTATATACAGTGTCTATGTATATAAACCATGTCTCACACGCTTCCTCCCTTCCTAATCCACACCCACTTTAGCTCAATATTATTCCCGGCTCCATATCCTTGTGACTCCGTGGTTTACCCGGGTTCATTTAGCTGTTTCCCCCTCCGTAGTACACGGGCGCCCTGACGTACGACGGGGTCAAAGTGATGTCTACCGCCTTCCAGAACCTGAGGAGACAAAGGATCGATATCTCTCGCAGGGGCAATGCCGGTGAATGCCTGGCAAACCCGCCGGCACCCTGGGGACAGGGCATTGACATCCAGAGAGCCCTGCAGCAGGTCCAGATACAAGCGCACACACGCACACACGCACACACACACACACACACACACACACACTTGCTCATACAATTATACATTATTCACCCAAATATGCAGCCAATTAGACACAGACATGCAAATATATATAACCACAAACACACACACGCACACGCACATACACATGCATACTCCTCTCTGAATGCACAGAAACAGCAACACACTCACATGCACACTTTCAAATGTACATACACACACACACACACACACACACACACTGATATTGCGCATGAACACGTTACAATACATTGAGTGGCACATAAGCTAAGTACTCTTGAGTCTGGGCTGGCTGAACAAATTAGGTCTCATTCAGTCGTGTAAAGTTCACATTAAGTTGCCACAGAGCTCACCAGTATCAAATGTGACATCATGCCCAGTAAACAAAACCCGCGGGCCACGAGGCTCGGCCGTGACCGTCATGAAATATGACATCAACAATTGAGTTTGGTAATGCAATATTTTCGAGATGGAAATGGAGTGGCTAGACCTCTTGAAGTCACACATGGGCGCACGCGCATGAATTCATACACACATGCACACGCATTTTGAAAATGTAATGACTTTTTTGAAATTACTCTGTTGCATGTTGTGTGTGTGTGTGTGTGTGTGTGTGTGTGGATTGTGTGTTTGCACGCTTACCCATCCTACATTTTTGCACAAGATTTGAATAATGAGCTGTGTGCATGTGTTGGTGTGCGTGTGCACGTGTGTGTGTGTGTACATGTTTGAGTGCGCGTGCACACATCTGTGTGTGCACTCAGTGTGTGTGTGTGTGTGTGTGTGTGTGTGTGTGTGTGTGTATGCAGCCCCTGGGCTTTATCCATAGCATGGCTGTTTGGAGGCCTGGTCAGAGTTAATCTAGCCATCTGCCTGGGGATAGACTGGAGATTGAAGCCTCAGTCGCTCAATTAACTTCAGTGCCCAGCCAAGACAAACATACTGCAGTGCACACGCCGTCTGGCCTGCACTGCCACGCTCACATGTGCACCGCAAGCTTTTACCAATCGTAAACAAATCCGACACAAACCTCCTCTGCAGTAACGACTGTTTGCGCATCGCGTGCAAACAGTCCGCACGCCATCGCTTGTTGCTGCTCGCCTCCTCGCCTGAATCAGCGCATCACGATCGCATGCAGGCTTCCCTTTTTCTGGTGGATTGACAAAAGAACGTATATTGTGTGTGCGTGTGTGTGTGTGTGCAGGTTCGTATCGACGGGCTGACTGGGCACATCCAGTTCAATGAGAAAGGCCGCAGGACCAACTACACTGTCAGCGTGATGGAACTCGCTCTGTCTGGACCCAAGAAGGTTAGCTCACCTGGTTACTGTGTGTCTCTGCTGGGTTTCTACCAAGTTGTGATTTGATTGCTGGGAGAACCTAGGCACGGACTATCCAAGATCATTTTCTCTGATTGGTCGTTGCAATGCCAACCTTGCTACACCAGGCAATCTCATAGGCTTGTTTTCATCTCTGGACTTTCCTCCTCTGTTGTTTTAGGTGGGCTACTGGAACGAGAACGAGAAATATGTGAACACGGCTCACTTTGTGCGGGGCAGCAACGATACCAACGGCCTCCAGAACAAAACCTACATCGTCACCACCATCCTGGTGAGAAAAGGATTGCACCGTTTCTTACATTCATATTTAGATCATCATTTAGGGACTTTGGTCCTTCAGCGCTTTTGTCCCACAGTACGTAACTCTCTCTTCGTAACGTGGAAAGAGTAAAAAGATAAAAGACAGTAAGATTTAAATTGAACAAGCTCCAAGCACTCATAATTGCGAGGCTAACCGGTTGCTGGTAAACCGCAAAATAGCTAGGATAAGCTATTTTGTAAGTGCCAGGACGTACAAACATACAATGAATTGCTCCAAGGGATCCAAGTGTGGGTTAGGGAGGAGTGATGGTGGAGGGTATGGAGCGAAGCTGAGTCCAGGTGAACTCTAAACAGATGAGTCTTGAGTCTCTGTTTAGAAGGAGACATTGAGACAAGAGATATCGAAATGATGAATAGCTTACAGGGTCGTAGTGGGTGATAATATGGGTGATAATATCATCCAGGAGACGGCTCTGTCCCAGCCCGTCTACTGGCTGCTCTGAATTCAGTTCGATATGTGCGATTTTGGTGTTGAGCATTTTTTTAGGCTTGCAGTCCATACCGTCTATAATATGGTCAAAGTGCAAACATTGCATCATGCGCATTGTGTGTTCTTTGACCATACCTTCTATAATATAGACTGCACTGTCAAACATTGCACAACGGCATTATGTGTGTACTGTTCATTCGTGGTCGAGTGGTGGTCCTGCAAGGTGATTCTGTCCAGCTTTGCACCAGGGGTTGAACCCGCATCAACGTTAGACAGCCTCGTCTTCCTCGTCCCCGGGGCCTTCCAACCAAGCGCCGGGCCGTCCTTCAGCTGTCCTCCTCCCTCCCGCTGTCTTTATCTCAGCAGACACTT
>OMOU01044892.1:0-13244 GCA_900312585.1 Malacocephalus occidentalis
TCCCTGCCAAAGTCGCTGAGCCTGCCCTGCTCCCGAGCCCTGGAGGACCCAGACCTGGCCACGCTGGAGTCCTTCCTGGGCCCCTCCTTCACTGCCGAGTCCGTCTTTATGGACGCCATCTTTAGTCAGGACAAGAGCCTCCCCTTCCTGTCTCTCAACCCCACCCTAGTGAGCAATATCAGCGGACTCCCCGATCCCCGCCCAAATCACTCTGGCGACGCCACCCATATTCAGGTTGCCCATAGCCAATCGAAGGACCAGACGGCCTCAAAGTCAGCCAATCAGAAAGAATATGACGAGGGTGTTAACCCCAACCACGTGATTGATTCTGACCAATCTGCGAGCCTTAGTGCAGAGGACAAGTCCCTGTGGTATGAGTATGGGTGTGTGTGAAGACTGATCAGGGAGCAAATCATTTTTCTTTCTGCATGTGTCTTTTAAGCACTATCCCAATGATCTGGGCTGTGTTGATTTGGTTTCTCATTTGTTCTCTTTTGTTTCCCATTGTGTTGTTGGGGAATCACCTTTATTTTCCTCACCTTTTCCTCCACCTGCGATGGTCCAATTGAGTTTCTATCCCCGTCCTGTTCTGTTCGCTGAGGGGGAGAAGACTTTTCTTCCGTCCAAGAACCTCAGGAAACATAGAATTATAGGCTTGACACATAGTAGTTAATCAAAATACTACTATATGTTTTTAATATACATAACAGTAATGAGGTTTATTGTCAGACAGAAATAATATTGACATTTTGGGCCGGAAGCCTTTTCTCTGGCTGAAATAGACTTTACTGAGAGCCTTTCAGTTAACTCTATTATTATTATTATTATTATTATTATTGTTATTATTATTATTATTATTATTATTATTATTATTATTATTATTATTATTATTATTATTATTATTGTTATTATTATCATCCCTCCCAAGTGTGTCTGTTATAATGTGAATGAACAGCCACAGGCATCAGTGGAAACATATTAACTTCCACTTTTACATCGCTTCCGGTATTTCGGGACAAAATGTGTTTTTGTTTTTTGTAAAGAATTTTTGGTGGTGTGGTTTATTTGCTGTATGCATTTTTCTTTCTAAATGGCATGGCTTTGTTTCCAGCACTAAACCTGCACATTTTGATTGCAGTAATCAAAATGGTTCATGTTGGCTTGTGGATGGTGTATTGTTTTCACACAGCTTGTTATTTTTTGTTTTTTTTCCTTTCCGGTGTATTTTTACTAAAACTAAAGTTTGTTTCTCTTCTGGGGAATGTGACCATTTGGAATGTGCACTACATAATGATGATTTCTCAAACGCAGTGAGGATCGGTTGAACGGGGAAGGAAGATGTTTTATGTGCAACATCAAGCAAGCAGTGAGAAGCTACAGGAAATCAAAGTAGAGATGCTTCCCTGCCAGGCTCGGGTCACCGAGCCAAGAAAGCCAACTCCTTTGGGCTTGTAATGCCTTTTCTAAACACCCCCACCCGCCTGCAGTGTGTTTGCATTTGTGTATTATAAGAGGACTAGATCTTGTGCAGATCGCCGTCATTAAGTTATATTTCGACACAAAGCACTGCTTCAGCGCTAGATATGGGTATTATTGTTTTATTTGTTTATTTATTTCCGTTTTTTGTTTTAATTTTCACTGGTTCTTAAAATGCTTTATTTCTATGTATTCATCCTCACTACATAAAAGTATGCAGCTAGTAAACACCTGGTGTGTGCGTGCGTGTGTGCCCAGATGTAATGAAGGCGTTGCCCTTTGTCCTACAGATGTGGAGAGCAGGAGGTGTAAGAGCAGGAGTGGGGAGCCGCACTAGTGCTCCCCCCCCCAGCCCGTGCGTGGTGAGTTCTGGGCTCCTCACCAATACACACTAAACAACAAACTGGGGTGGCTGTGGGTTTCCTGTCGTCGTCATTATCTCCATCAGAACCTAAAATATCGTGGAACAAATGCCATATTTATTAATGCCACACGCACGCACACACGCACACACGCACACACACGCACACACACACCCCTCGTCTTGTTCCATCTCCTAGCCTGTAACTCCACCCCCCCCACCCCTACCCCCTGTGGTGACAAATGGATGCGCTGCTTGTTGTGTGTTGTGGCGTAGGGGGAGGGGTAGGGTGTGTGGGGGGGACGTCAGAGGGACGTCTCATGGATGTTCACTCGCATAGCGCATAGCTGGGAGAGGTGTTGGTGTGTGTGTTGGTGCAGCAGTACAGCAGCAGCATGGCTTCAGCATTGGGCTACTTGTGATCCCTGCAGTTCCCTCGGTGTGCATGTAGGTGGCGCTGCATCCTCCTGTTCCTCCTCCTTGCTCTCTCTCTCTCCATCTGACCTCACTTCCCTTTCCTCAACTCTTCCTGTCATTCTGCCATCTTTCATTCTGCATTCTCCTCCAGTCTTTCACTTCAATGTGTGCTTAAAAAAAAACATAAATAAGCAGACACTAAAAGTTACTGATGAAGTGATGTCACTCATTTGAACCAATCAGAAGTTGTAATTACCTGAGATGGTGCTGTCCCTGTGGTCAGATGAAAGTGTTTCTTCAACTCAACTTCAACTCCTACTTGTTTCTTGACCTGATTTACCACTTTCTCTATTCCTCTCATCCTGCCACCGCTCCACCATGTGCTGCCCAGGACTCAGAGAGCAAAGTAATCTTGGTGCGCCGTGTCTGACTGTCAACCTGCTGACCGCTTCTCTACAGCAGGAAAGATTGTACAAACAAAAAACGACACTTTTGGCTTCTTTCGTGATTTTGTTATTTTTTCCTTGAATCAAGGAAAGTTGCGACGACGCTTTTGTTCTGTAAGGAAGCCTTTTTGATGTGTTGCACTGCTGCCGGGTCTGTGGTTGTGTGAGAGACACCGAGGTGTGCACAGGTCTCACGAGAGAGAGGATTGACACAGTGCCAACGTTGACCGACGACATCTTTAATCGAGACCGCGACACCCGGGGGACCTTATGCGGCCCCTGTCTTCAAAATACATCTGACAAAGAAAAAATGATGATCTTTTTTATACAAGCTGCACGCCATCACAAACAACAATGTACTGGAGACGACAAGCAGAGGGCAGGAATGGAGAAGCCAAACCTGTTTTTAAAAGCATCAACGTTGACACACAAACTAGCAGGCCGCAATCTGCATGGAGGACACGGTCACAGCCCAACTCCGTTATCTTCTTCTCTTATCCGAACACAATTGTGGACATTCTTTGGTTGTGTCTTAAGCGGACAAACGACTGGATGGGGAAGTCGAGCTGGCCGCCAGTCTACTGCCAATCGTGAGTGAATTTAGGTGAGCTGAGCAAATGAAAATCTTTAATTTGCGGTTGCCAGTTTCATAAAACTGCTGCTTTGGACTCTGGAGAGCAGAAGCAGCCACAGTGAGTGTGGAATTATCATGCAGTCTTTGTTATTTTGATGCCTCGTCAAAGTAGAGCAGGCTTCTGAACTCTCTCTGTCCGCGTAGCGCTACCCTGCCTACAGCCAATGTGTTGCTGTGATGAATCCTACGAGGGCTGCTGGAACAAGAACGGGTGCATCCTCTCCTTTCCACTTTTACAGCCATTTGTTGTGATTAAACTGGAGTGTGTGTGGCCTGTTAATTTGGAATGTTTATGTATTTTTTAAATGATGGCCTTACACAAGTTCAAATTGTTTTTTTTTATTTTTTATCCAAGGGGGCGGTGGCTATAGATGAAGGTCATGCTCTTATTTGCAGTTCAATATCTAGACTTCTGGGGTAGACGTCATAATGAATAATGAGGCTCTTGTTCTGACAAATTGACTCCACAGCGCTGACAAATATGTAAAAGGTCTCAATAAAACAGATGGTTCTCGCAAAACTCAATGGGCTCATTTGTTCCTAGCAATCTAGTCGATCCATGGTCCAATTGTCCTTGGTTCTGCAACAATTGAGGGGTGAAAAGAGGTTTAAATGATGGAGGAAAAGGTTATTCGTTAGTTGCTTTTTATATAAATAATTACTTGGCCAACTGTTGGCTGCCAAGTAATCTCTGATGCAGCAGTCATGTACAATGGATCTTATTCGAAAGCTGAACTGTCACTTCTTTGTGTCCTTTCTGATAGCAGGTTAAATGTAAAGTGATTAAAGACGCCATTAAACAATCAGCTCATACAAAGACTTTTCACTTCCGTGTATCGGATTATTCTTCCAGCCTCATTCACACTACAAGCTAAAGTGGCCCCAATCATTGTTTCCATGTGCAATAGTCACGTCGAATTTAAGATGTCTACAATGAGAAATGCGATGTTTAGTTTTTCATTTTGGATATCAAAAATTCAATCCGACTAGAAACCTTTGGATTTTAGCTGAAATGGGATATATTACGAGTAATTTGATATTGTAATATCTAATTCTAAATTGTTAACTGTGCTCATTCTGGATGTCAAATGCAATTTTGAATATCTGAAATGTATTTTTTTTTGCCAGGAATGATCGATACATATACAAATATATACACCTATTACTCGCGATAACCGCTTGGCGACAGCCATGTCTGCCCCCTACGTCGTCATCCATCATGGCCGCCTCCCATATTGCTTTTGAATTATGTATCGTGTATCTATCGCCACCTAGCGGTGAATAGTAATGATGCAATAAATATCCTTTTCAAAATGACAAATCCTACAAATAAAGTGACTAGTTTGACAATTTGATCTGAAACGTAACATTTGAATGAAATCCTATGAAATCCCAGAGTGGAATCAGACACTATGCAATGAAATGTTAACACTCAGATCTAACAACAAAGCTATAGATCTAACAACAACAATGTCGTTTTAAATTCATGAATTTATTGAATTGTATGGCCAGTCATGCAAACATATCCAGCATCCATTGAAACAAATGCCACCCCTTAGTATGGTTGCAATAAATGTGCAAGTACAAGGGCACAGGATGAGGTTTTGGTCATGCATCACGTGATGTCATCAAGAGTCGTTTCAAGAACATCAAGGATGCAAGTCAGTTTCACATAAGCAAATAGTGAAAAATATTCCTCGTGTAGACATGCATATTTCATCCATTTGTAAAACTGCATATAAATTGGTTCTGTGTTTGGTGTGTATCGCTGCCCTGCCGTCATGTGAGCGAACACGGTGGAACATTGTAACACATGCTCAAACTATTTAGGCAGGGAAGTGGACTGTATTAGTTTATTTTTTGCAGTAAATATTTTCAAATCAAGACTGTTAGACTTGCAGCTCAAATTAAAATGTAATTTAGTTTGATCTTTTTAAAAATAGTGACTCTGGCTTAAACATAAATTATGGCATTGTCTAAAATACTTTCATCTTTAAGCCACAAACACAGGTTGGATTTTTGGGGGACTGGAGTCGCAGGGCACATACACACGACTGTAAACATGTCTTGTTATGAGACAACATAGTTCTGGATGTCTTGATCTGATGAGGGGCTTTTGATCTGAAAATACAAACATGCATCTGCCCAAATAATTCAGCCCGATTATTAAGTGATTATTATTCCCTCATTTCATTTAAATGTCCATAATCATCCCTTTAAATATATCCAAACTTGGTTGAAGTCAAGATAAACTGCATCTGTTTATCAACTCCTTTGAAAACCATTCCTGCGGTTGTATGCGTGCACACAATGGACGAACCGGAGTAGATTCCTCAGCACAAACGGGACTAACGAAAAACTAGTAAAATAAAACCTCTGTTTACAACACGCCACGGTGAAGGAGAAAAGTGTGCGTGTGTCACACGGTATTCATAACACTCGCACGTGATTTGTGATATTAGTGACGCTCTAATCTGTGTGAACATCTGTGTGCGTGACAAGCAGACAGGTAAGCACAAAGTGGAACCTGATAAAGAACACATTCATTAATTAGCACACCACAGAAGAACCACTACACATACAAAATAAACGTACAAAAAAAGGACGGTTGGTGGAAAGGGGAGTGGGGGCAAGTGCATCCGTGTCAATAGTGCATCTGAAGTGTGTCACTTCAGTGTCGAAATTGCTGTATTTTCATGGGCTTGTGTGCAGACACATGCACGAGTCAAGGCCCATGCACTCCTGTGTATGCGTGTGCACGCATACTCTTGGTCCAATCTTTTGTAGCTCTTTAGTGGTGGCAGCCGTAGCTTTGCTTTAATTTAACCCGTAATATTTCTTGTGAAAATAAAAATACATGTACAATATAGTAAGGCAGAGATATAGTAATACAGAGAATACCAACAGCTCCAATGTTCACAAGGGAAACATGAAAAGGACCAAATGCATTGATTGCAATCAGCTCCCCTTTTGTCCAATCCCTGTCCAGCGTTGCGTTGCAGTGACACTTCCCGCCTCCTGCGCTGTGTTCTGTTTACTACATATGGCTAGTTAGGCTGGACAAAATAGACTTGAAACTGGGAGGAAGGTGTGTGTGAAGTGGGGTGGCAGCTTGAGCTGAAGTTACACAATTATCTGTGCCATCCGAAGAGCACATCGCCGAGTTTCTAGGTTGTCAGGAGTTTTTTTGTGTCAAAAACAGTACAGACCATTAGATTGTTTATTATGTGTGCGTGTGCAAGGACCCTGACCTTTAACCCTGAAAGTAACCCAACAACACACAATACACTTCAGAAGATAGAAAGATAGAAATTAAGAACTTTACTATAAACATTTCAATGAAAATTTAGAGAATGTTGTCCAGCCTTCTCTTCCCTAGTTCACAAAATTGAAAAGTGAAACATAGCCAATAGCAAAAACAAATAA
Organism: Malacocephalus occidentalis; assembly: GCA_900312585.1. Taxonomy (NCBI): domain Eukaryota; kingdom Metazoa; phylum Chordata; class Actinopteri; order Gadiformes; family Macrouridae; genus Malacocephalus; species Malacocephalus occidentalis. The sequence goes on from OMOU01044892.1 coordinate 6,761, forward strand.
ATGCACAAACTTGGGGGTGGGGGAAAAAATCTCCAGGTGTGAAACCTAAAACATATCCTTCATATCATATCCTGGTGTTCGTCTAGTTGCCCCGTTATCCCTGGGTTCTCCATTGTACATAGAAATACTGGACGAGACGTGGCCGTCAGGATGCACCACAGGAAGGCTTGCGGGCGTTAGTCACCCAACATCGAGCTAGTGAGACTGGATCGCTGTTGGGCAGAATGGTTGACCGGTGGTTCATGTACTTTGAATACAAAATTTCTCCTTGCATGTTTTATAAAACCTTTCCCAGGAGGCCTCAAGTTGACCACGCAGAAGAAACACTCCCCGCTGCTTTAAAATACTGGCGAAAAAGTAAAAAAAACCATTATATTTTACATCAATTGAATCATGAAGTAAATAACACATATGGCGTGTGTGCGTGTGAGTGTGCGCAGGCCGGGGCCATCACTGCGGGGGTGTGGCAGGTGCCCTCGAGCAATGGAAGTGCACGTTGAGCCACCCGGCGCGGCGGCGCTGCCACACGCGAGTCTCCTCCGCCTGGCAAGAGCGGGCGCGGCCCTGGCTGTCCAGGTACTGCGTCAGGCGGACGTAGGCGACGCAGGCGGCATCCTCGCCCATCAGGTGCACGTGGGGGGTCAGGATGGTGGTGTGTACCGACCGGCTGCTCTTACTCAACACTGCAGACAGGAAGGAGAAGGAGACGCGCGATTAGAGGCACTATCGTGGGCGACCCCTCATCTCCGTTTAGAGTTGTTTTAGGTGGTCTGCGCTGGTGGAGGCAGTGCGAGTATTGATGAACAGAGGCCTGCAGGATGATGCTGCTGTGAAGAACAGACGCATCTCTGTCCCTTGTTCCTCTTTCCAATGAATCATAAAGCATCCTTTAGCAAACATTTCTGCTGCTTGTGATTCACTTGTTGCAAACCACACGACACATTTGTATTGCTCTTGCAGCCTGCAGAGTTAAGTTCATAATACCTTCATCTCTGCTTCACTAGATACATGTTGAAATGCATGCAATATATGCAATATATGGGTGAAATAGAAATAGCATCACATTTTACTTCCAACTTCCCTCATGAGCAACTCATGTTATGTGAAGTGCCTTCTCCAAGAAGCACAACGTTGTCTCTCCTTGTAACAAATAAGCAACCTGTGTGTGCATGTCTCTCTTTCTTACAGTTCTCAAAGTAGAACTTGTGGAAGTCCAGGCCTTCTACCAGGTTGCCAAGGGCCTCAGGCTCAAAAGACGTCAGCCCTGGGTCACAAATTCTCCTGTAGTCAGTCATTTAAAAAAAACCCAGTTTGGCTTTTTAATTTTTGAATTGAATAATTCTGTACACTAAATGTTTTTCAATCAAAGGAAACAGGTTGCAAGGATGGCAAAAGCGCCACTAGTTGGACAGCGTTCGTAGCATCGTGCCAGACTCCGTTCTTACGTGTACGCCTCAAAGTCCCCGTTGTTGATGGCTTCGATCAACTGCTCCGTAATTGTGATGATTTCCTGTTTACGAGCTGAGACCAAAGAGATACACATGAGAGAGGGGAGACAGGAAGAGAGAGTAACATGATGAGCACTTTAGAGATGAAGCATTACACCTTGTCTGGTATCACAAATAAAACTTTAGAGTAACATCTAAAGTCCATCTCAAATGTGGGTGAACAGGGCTGTAGACAGGTGTTACATGGATGGGTCGCTACGGGAAACAACCAGACTGGCTGAACCAGTATGATATGGTCGACAATTAATCTGGGATTCAGAAGATAACTAATACAAGAGCATTGTCTTCCCGTTAACTTTTACCATAGCCAGTGGGAAGACAAGCTCAAGGTTTCAAACCAAACTGGTGTTTGAGACTGGCCACTGTATAAATAAATGTGTTAAAATAGTCTTTAAAACCTTTCACCACTCGCGAAGGAGTATCTTTGGAAGAATTCATCCCGAACAAACAGGAAACCTATGAAAGTCCCCCAGGGTTAGGTTTAGGTTTGAACACACAGACACACACACAAGCCCCTTCAATATCATTTCAATGTGCAGCATTTGAGTAGAGAGAAACTCAAGCATAAGCACAAACATAAACCAAACCAACTGATGCAAGTTCCCCAGACCAATTTGGCATCACACAAGGTGCACCTGGAGGTTCAACCACCACTACAAACAGCCCCCACAAACCCCTATTGATTGAAACATCACAGGCCCCACAGCATCCACCTGCCTATGCAGGCCCTGTAGGAGGAGGACTAATCCAGGTCCAGAAATTAACAGAAAATCCTGCCATGTTTTTGTTGTCACCCCTTCACTGCATTAGCTCAATTCAATTTGACTAAATTAGAGGGCTATTACAAAATACTGATGTGCTTTCCTATTCTCTGGACACGAAATGTCTACTTCTGTGAATGTGTGCCTAAACGTACACCTGGGCCGGCCAGAGGGGGTTGTGCGAACAGCTCAGCATGACAGGAGCCTGGGATCCGCTGCTGCCACGCACACCCAGTGACATGACATCTGCTTTCAATTGATTCAATTGATAACGTTTTTGTTTGAATGGAAGCCAATATTTTGAAAAAGAACACATACAGAGCTTCTACAAAGGTGGAGTATAAAAAGTTATGATTGTGAACTAATCATTTCAAAAATATTCATGGGTCCATACTAAACGCTTCTAACAAGGCCTGTGAACCAAGAGCACAGTGGCTCATGTGTAGAGCTGTTGAGGACCGACTGTAATGGAGATCATGGCTATCATGGTTCAGCAAATGAAGCAGTAAAATAAAACATGTTCTAACATGCATCACAAGGTGGTCACAGAGGAGAGATGTGTCAAGGGTGACCAATGCATCACAGGTTAAACCAGCCATCACCACACACACACTCAGGGAGCAGTAGCATTCTAGCCTAGCACTTGACCACCTGCTCTGTCCACATTCACCAACAAACTCAACATCCATCCTGTGCTCTATTCTTTGGAGGAGCTCCAGATAAGCCATTTGAGGCAGGAGCAACTACAGGAAATAGCCATCACAAAATGCTCACTAATGCATCCTTTGTGCCTCTATGTGTGGATCCAACCAAAGCATGGCTCACGTAAGGCCGGCGTGAGAAGGGAACAGGACACAGAAGTCAAATGTCTTGGCAGAAAGGAGGAGGAGGAACACCACACAACTCACAGCTGACTGGTGGACACTGGGGAGACAGGGCCTGGCTCTGCTCCTCAGTGACGGAGCAGTGGCTAGCAACAGCACGCTGTGACCTTGAGGCCTCGCATGCCGTCACTACGTGAGCCAGCACACACACGTACACAATGTTCAACAGACCGACCAACGAACGCAGCGCATCGATGAAACCACACACGATTTATATACAAGAAATATGATTGAATAAACACTGGCAAACACACACACACACACACACACACACACACACACACACACACACACACACATCTACATTTTGCTCAACTACAATGTGAGCATCCCTAGTGTCTCCTGGGGTGATTGTAGTATAGTGTTCTGAGGTTCGACAAGGGAGACCTTGCAATCGCATGAGATCGTGAATGTAGTCAGTGAAGCTGGCAGGCCGCCATGCCTATCTCTTAAGTCAAGGCCCTGACGCACGAAACCGACGCCAAAGATCTAGGTCTCCTGTGTCTGGAGCAAAAAGCTGCACACCGTAAAGACTACGGGCCAATTAGCATGCATGTTCTGCACCTACGTGAGAGGAAATTACTCCTCGTACCAGCAGGTGGCAGCATTCTGTATTCATCATTCAAAAAGGGAAAGCGGAAGACCAAAGGATAAACACGATAAAGTGATTAGACCGCACTTCTGCTATGCACAAGTGGGCTGCCAATGTATTAAAAACTAAGCTACTCCTATGCTAAACAAGCATTTAGCTGGGGATGCCTTTTAACCAGAAATCTATGTGAAAAAGCAATGCATTTCACTTGAGTTGGAACGCAACCAGCAGGGGTCAGCATTTCATTTTCCCTCCCTATTAGGCCTTTCTTTGAAAGTCTCAGAGCACCACTCTGCAAGGAAGGTTCCTCCACCTCAGGAGAGCTGAAAGAGCGTAGATGAGTACTGGAATAGCAACACCAACTACTGTGTTTGCTGGGGGACTAAATGTTTCTATCTAGAGTCTTTTCCTTAAAATGGTAAAAGGACATTTACAAAAACCAGTGGCTGCTCAAAGCAATTGAAAGAAATGGCCTCACATTCACCCATTAACTCGCCCAGACTTAACTAGGAGGAGCCGAACCAGCAACCTTCTCGATGCCAAACAATTGCTCTACTTGCAGTGCTACTGCCACCCCATATGATGGTTAGAAGGATGTTGTAGAAAGTGGATCAAGTACCTTTGCAACCTTTGACCTCCTCCTCTTCCGCATTGTTACAGCTCTCCGTTGAACCCTGGCCAGGAGGAGTAGGACGAGAGACACGATAAAAGAAGATAAGGGCATGAAGTGGACAATCGATGGAGAAAGTGTGTTTTGTTTTCGTTGATGAGACTAAAATGTTACCAACATGTTAGCCCTGTCTAGTCCCGCCTACAACAACTAACAATGTTAGTTGTAGGTGCTGAATGGATATATATACTGTATATATAAAGACGTCCCTCTGATTATAAGTTCTGATTATTAAAAGAAAAACACTTTGCATAAGACGACTAAGCCACGGATGTGGCATTGTCGCGGATCATTGCTACATAAATATATTTGATTTGATTTTTTTGAGAGCCTGGACCCCACAGTGTCTGGCCCTTGAACAAATACAGTTGATGAGCCCTGCTCTAAAATATCCCAATGTGCCCTTGTTACTGGCATATACAATTCAGTTTGTAAAGAGCTGACACAAGGCACAGAAGTGTCTCAGATGTCCTCTAACTGGGGTTCTTGGAGGCTATTCTTTGCAGGCTATCTTGATGCCGTCAGCTGAGTTGTGTTCAACAGTAGTCTGGACTTCCTGGGTGAGGGGGGGTAGCAGACACTATCATGGGGGAGTGGCTTGGGAGGCACCAGGGGAGATGAGATGCAGAGGGATTAGCAGTCAAGACTACACACACACCAATACTGAATTGTAGAATATTGCATTCCACACCAATACCGACACTAATACAGAAACCACCATAAGGTTGTAATGAGGGTCAGGTAATGTCAACAACCTTTAGCACACATTTTAGCAACCAGGCGACACCAATTACAGCCCATCAGGTTTCAGAGTTATAAGCTAGGTGGCTTTTGGTAGCATCTAAAATTGACAACATACGACCGAAATGACGACAGTGACAAAGACGGCCTATGATGTCAACACAGCGCAGACCAGCAGTGATGTGAGACCGTGTTTCACGTCAACAGAAACCCACAAGCCCTCCACCACCAATATAGGGTGAGGAGGCATTTGTGTCAGGAGCATTTGAAGCAGGCTGATGTGTGAGTGCTCTCTGTCACTAAGTTGGTTGTTGTTGTTGTTTTCCTGCATACTCCAGGCTAGCCAGGAATGCAAAATGAATGCAGTAAGTATTGACCTATCCTGCTGCGTGTTTTACCCAGCTTTCTGCTACTGATATATTGTATATACAACAAGAGAGCCGGGGATATACCAGGCACAACTCGTGCCTGGTATATCAATCATGTACGCACAAGCGTGCGTGCACACTTGAACTAGCAATGCTGTGTAAACTCAAGGCACAGCAGAATGGGTGACAGGCAAGAAGCAATTGTTCAGTCTAACACAGTCATCAAGGCCATCAATCTACAAAATACCCAGAGGACATTGCGCTGGGAAACAACACAACAGGATACAGAGAAGAGGGAGACAGAAGAGCAGTGGAAGAAGGCAGACGGGAGACAGAGGTGGTGACGTGGCGATGGATGCTGCAGGAGAGGAGGAAGTGAAAACCAAAGTAAACAGGAAAGCAGAAGGGAAACGAATGCTGGATGTCAAATGACAGAATGAGTGTGAGGAGGATGAAGAGGAAGATGAGGAGCAAGTTAAGAGTTAAAGTACCATTGGTGCTGACGATGACATGCTGCTGTCTTTGGTGCTGCTGCTGCTGCTGACTATACTGTTCTTACTGCCGTCAGCCTGCGACCAGGGCACAGAAAACACAGAAACACACATTTCTACCACTCTCTGTGGTGCACCACACCAAACACATGGTGGTGGTCTGTCCTAGTGGCCCCCAGGGGGCCCTGCACAACAGAGGGTTTTAAGGTTACACACATTCAGTCTTTAGACGGTGATTTGGGTTGACTATGCATACTATGAAGCTACAGAATCTTGAATTATTGCACAATGAAAGAAACACAAAAATAAATCGACATTTATATAACTTATACAGCAATCTAGTTGTTTTTTTGTAACCAGTGCTTAAACTGTAACCTGGGACGAGCCGGAACAAACTTGAAGATAAATCTGAAAACAACACAGCTGGAGAACACAGCCATGAGGTGCTGGAACAGAGGCTATAGGTGCC
>OMOU01044896.1:0-10692 GCA_900312585.1 Malacocephalus occidentalis
GCTAAAGTGACACGATTCCAGTGAGATGCCCTGTGGCAATCGATACTTGATAGCTGGAGGAGGCGTTGCCGTGACGATGGTAGCGAACGTACGGTGTAGAGCTCCACGTGGCCGGAGGTGGTGTAACCCGGGGTCAGGAACTTCTTGCACTCCGCCTTCTGCACCTTCTCGTCACCCGAGCCCAGATCTAACACCACAAGACAAAACCAACCAAGATCAGAGGTCAGCCCCATAGTGCGCACGCACGCACGCACAATGAGGCCCAGAGGTAAGGTGCATTCACTAGGGGGAATCTGGAGAAAGAGGCACTGCCACGATGCTCGACCGTGTGATGCGTCGCTGTGCAGAAATGCTTTCCACTTTGACCTTGCGTGCCGCATGACTTGACATGCCAACCAATAGATTTGCAGCACAGCCCGACAAACAACAATCTTTGAAGCTGTGCGTGTGTACATGTGTATGTGCTTTAAACGTGCCATGGGCTATTTAACAAACTACACTCAACACAATGATATGTTTAAGCAGCACAAATAGACAAGGACATCTAGCCTACAGCATCTATTAAGAGGCCAGCATCAATTGCATTAGGTTTACATATTAACCAAGCATAAGGGAAAAGAATCACCAGTAAGAAAATAATGCTTCACATGGATGAATTGAAACGGACGACAAGTGTTAAAATAACAATACTAATAATGAAGCTCAACTCCATTCACTCTGTAATAAAGTCATTTAGCAGGGAACAAATGGAACAAATCCATCAAAGTCTGGAGGCGTAAACAACGACAATGGCGTGAAACAGCGTAAAGAGCTATATTACCCCCTCCCCCCCGGTCACGGGGGTTCTATCACGATCGGACATTTGCTGCATTAGTGCAAGCTTTAAATATTGCCGTTACGGTTGGAACCGGCACGATTGCACGCGCGTTGTTGGGGGTTTACGGCAGAGCAAGCTGCCTGTTCGTGCGTGTGCACAACGGTCGTCCGCATGACAAACAAACGCGCAAATTAATTCAACCGACGAGAGAACCAGATGAACCTGAACGGGACAACAAACGAGACAATTATGAAGTCGCAAGGCTGGGGGATCCTCGTACAGAAAACCAGCGCAAAGCCGAGCAGATGCCCGGCTGGTTGCCAGCCTGCCAACTCAACTATTCAAAAAAGTTGCTGTGTTGAGCCCCGCTACAAAAAAACCCATCTCACACATCTTAACGCGCAGCAGGTACAACAGGTTGGTCCACGCCTTACCCAGAATGCCCATGTCGTATCGGCCGTTCCTCTTGGCTTCCTGGATGACGGCGGCGAGGGTGTCGGCAAAGTACTGGAACAGGGCGTTCTGCTGCTGCACCTCCATGCCCAGGATACGGTTCAGGAACTTGCCGATGTTGTTGTAGTCTGTTATTAGTGACACATCAATAATAATAACATGAAATTAACTTGTGTTCACTCGTGTTTAGACTCCCGTGCACAAACGGTGTTTCACAGCCAGTCCGGGTCTCATTCTCCTTTGCTAACCTTTGTCGAGTGACATGGCACCAGATCGGTCCTCCAGGTTCACCAGACCCACTCCTATTAAGCCACACTGGATTTCTACAGGAGGAACAAAACACGTTTTTGCATTTATGACATGCCTCCATCCAACTCCAATCATAGTCGAGGGCAGAGGACAGATGTTCATGCATGCAAAACCTTGCCGTTCGTGTGCAATAAACACTCAAAGTACCTTTGAAGAAATCCCCATCAAAGTCTGACGGCGGAGACACGAGCGGAGAGTCGAGTTTCACGATGGACTTCATGACGATCTCCAGAGCGTTCCTACCATACTGACAGAGCGAGCACACACACACACACACGTACGGGAGGTCAGCCGGGCCGTGGGTCACTTACAGAGGCACTATTTTGATCTCCGAGGCCTTCGTGTCTCCTTCTACCTTGTTGTCAAAGTTGTATCTGCTGAGGTCTCTGGTTTCAGTCGCCCTCCGGTCTCCGTGCGTCAGAGCACCCTGTTGGGACAAACGAGAATTAACCGATAGACACGATTAGCGATAACTATTGGGACCATTGTCCATCTGAATGAGCGATTATCAATAGAAAAGTTGCAGGATAGCATTTGCAAACAAATACCCAATTGATAGTCAATAACATGGTTGATGACTGGTGTCCCTTACCAGACTCTCCAGCCTCTTGGCCACGATGGAGGCAAACCTCTGCTCTCCGGCCAACTCCGATATGAGGAACACGTACTCTGGAGCAGTGACCTGGTTCGACCTGTGTGTCCTCCCTGGGGGAGGGGGAAACACCAAGGGCAGCCAAGGTCAATACGGTGAGCGAGGGAGAGTGCGCGTGTGTGCGTGCGTGCGTGTCCATGTACTGACCAAACTGCTGTATCGCTCTGTCTGCACTCCAAGGCAGCTCCAGCGTCATGTGGACTCTTCTTCGCTGGTTTTTAACCCGACGGTCGGCCTGCAAGGAGATACCCGAGCTGGCGGCTTCAGAGATTATGGCGATGTTCTAGCGGGGTAAAAAAACAAAACAAAAATAAAAACATTAAAAGAAAAGAAGGAACACAGATAAACACCTCACATCAAATACTACCAAAGACGCTTCCTCAAAGACACGTTTACAATAGTGCATACAATAGTGCATACAATAGTGCATACAATAGTGTGAAGCACGTCTTCCCCGGTTACCTTCTCCCCGTCCATGAACCTCTGCTTCTCCGTCAGGTTGAGGATCTCCACGGGCACGTCCAGCTCCGAGCGAGACTCGTAGGAGATGCTGCCGTCGTCGTTGCTCACCACGCGGCCTTTCCGGCCAGTCATCTGAAAACGCACGCAGGAAGCAGACCCATTAGGACCCCACACTCCACCCCACCCTACGGACAAACATATGGGGAATCGGAAAGTAGAGGGGGCGGTGCTCGCTCGTCTGTTTTCGAGGAGAGCCGCAGTCTCTATTAGTTTACAAACGCTGTCTTGCAGCAAGTCCCTCTCATGTGCAAGTCCCTTGATTTGAGTGAGAGAAGTTGCCAAACTCCGTCCTCAGGATTGGATAACACAAAGTCCCGTCAGCCTCCACAGAGTCGTGCTTATGCAGACTTAAGCTTTTACGCCCAGTCAGCTGTGGAACGATTTGCAGAGCCATCTGCAACTGCAACACGGCGGTTCTACATTTGTGGATGCATCTAGCATTTTATTTGCCTTTTGTAAAAAAAAAAAATATACAGGCCTTCAATCACTTCCCTGTTAAAATAAATGGTCAAATTAAAATGGACGAGGATGCTCTGAGCCAGCGGGTGAATACGTACCTCGGCCACGTTCTCCGGTCCCCCCAGCTCGTCAATGAGCTCGTCCAGCGTGTTGGGGGGTAGATGCTCCGCCAGCTTCTCCAGACTGTCCAGCAGGTCCCTCTTCATCTTCTGGGCGTCCTCCACCGCGTCCTGGCTCGTCTGGAAGCCATCCTGGCTCTCCGATTTGACTGGGAGGTGGACATGGGGAGATCCGACACGTCATCCAAAGCAACTTAAAAAGGGCCCCTATTACACCATCGGGTGTGAGCGTGATTAGCGATTACAAGCCATTTCAAAAGTGTCACGGTGACATAGTTACATCACAAGTGGGAGTGTCCACCCAGGTGTAGGCTGACTAGATCAGTTTACCAGTTGGTACGGCCCACTGGGTAGGCGGGTAGTCTGACAGACAGCATACGTCTAGGTGGACACTCCCACTTGTGACGTGCCTCACAATGACAATGTTTGTCACATGACTCCTTTATAGTGCACACCTTTTCGATAGCACTCGTTCATAAGCAGGTAAGGGGGGGTGGGGCATCTTGCTAAAGGCACGGGGGGGAACGCGGTCAGCAGACTCACCGACGGTGTGTTTGGCGGCAGCGTGGATGGCGGGGGGAGCCGTGAAGGTGGGCCGGCTGGAGCCCAGGCCAGACGCGAGCAAGGCACTTTGAATAGAGTCCGGGTCGATTGACTTTTTCTTCTTCTTCTTGTTCTTCTTCTCCTTCCCCTTCTTTGGTTCTTTTCTGATGAGCCAGGGATCTGAGCAGAAGAAGAGGCGGCCATTATTGACGTTTGCCGCGCGTTGTTTTGAGTCAACGCTGGCGACCGATTGAGGTGTGACAGTGCACCAGTATAGACACAACTCGTCAAGTAATGCACATAATATTGAAACACTCTCCACTGACGAGCTGTGATAAGAGTCCAGAGGCGAGGGACACGCGGCCGCGGTTCTCACCATCTTCCTCATCGCCGTCCGACTCGTCGCGGAACGGATTGAAGTCGTCGTCGTCGTCGTCCGCCGAGCTGACCGACTTAAAACTGTCGTCACTCTCGCCATCTTTGTCCGAGTCCTCCGATTGGCTGTCGTCCGAGCTGCTTCCCGAAAGCCCACCGTGCCTCCGGGGCTTCTTTTTGATCTGCTTCTTCACCTCCGGAGCTGGGAAGGTCATACAAAGAAATGAGAACAACACATCAAAGAATTGGATTTGAAGTGCCAGTGAACCCCAGCATTTGTTTGGTTTTAAACATCATCTTCAACCTCGTGATCTAGGTCAAGTAAAAAAAAGACAACAGCGCTAAATGTCATCAACACGCCAGTTAAAACCCCGCCCACCTTTCCTCTTCTTGCCGTTCCGCTCGAGCACATTGTCAGCGGCGGGAGAGTGGGGCTTCTTGGCCGAGAGGTCGATACCCAGTAGACTAAAGAGCTTCTGTCGGTCCGGCGCTGGGAAATGTTTCTCCACCAGGGACTGCAACACACCTCTGCAAAAAAATAAATAAATACAAAAATAAAGTCTGACGTCCATTTTTAGCCTCCGTTGGCTGCACGTTGGGCCAGGGGCTCCGTCGCGGGCTCTTACTTTGCGGTGGAAACAAAGTCATTGAGCTCTCCCCCTCCTTCCTCCAAGGCCTCGAGTGTCCGCGCTTCCCCTGTTGATTGGAGTCCGATCACAACGCACTGACCGGGAGGAGAGAACACGAAACACTTGTGAGCGGGACTCATTAGCACGCATACTGTGTGCTATGCACCGTTTAGCTGAAGCTTTTGATCCAAAAGCGGCAGACAGGGGATAACTACTAAGGGACAACTTCCCCCTGGAACCCCGCACATTCCAGGGGGAGGAGTCAAGCCTAAACCCATCCCGCTACGGATGACGGTCGTGGATACAAGAAGCCCAGTGAAGCGTCGGGAGCCACCTTTCCGTTGTGGACCTCCTCCCTGGCCAGCTGCACCACCCGGCGGACCTTGGAGGCGATGCAGAGGTACTTGAAGAAGCGCTGGTGGGCCGACCAGAACTGGCCCCACATGGACTTCTTCATGCGCTGCTCCGCCTCCATGAGGTTGGCGGCCTGCTGGAACTTCTCGCGTGCGCTCACCCACTAGCGGAGACATACAAGGATATGCAAACTATTCACCAACTAAAAAAAAAAAACAAGGAAGAAAAAATACAAACAAAACACAAACTCACCAGGCGCACAGACTTGTTGTACATCTTGATGTACTGCTGCGTCAGCGGGACCTCCTCAATTTTGAAAGTCACTCCCGTAAAACTCAGTTGCCTGGCGATGTACATCCCCCTCAGTTTCATATCCATGGCAACGATTTCCATAGCGCCAACGCCTCTGAAAAAGGAATAAATAAAGTCGGAACACTTCTAAAAACAATGTTTTTTCTTAAAGAACAAGTCCACGCAGTAGATCCAAGATGGCGGCGCGGATGGCTGCCTTTGTCACCTTTGTCCACGCAGCAAAGTGCCGGAGCAGAGGTAAATGTGCTCGTGTGTCTTCGCCGGCGCGGATTTGGAACACGGTTACCGGGAATATTCCTCTAACGTGCGCTCGCTGGGTGACAAATCGGACGAACTTCAGCTACTGGCGGGGAAGTACGGAGACTTTTCTGTGGTTGCGCGGAACAGTCACCGCACTGCAGCTGGCATGGTTCAAAGTCTCCAGGGGGAACCGTGACACATAACTCAACAGTGGCTGGTGTAATGATGTGACAGTGACTCGACAGCAATGTTCCCCTGATCTGGAAACCTTTGGCACAAACGTGAAACCCTTTAAAGTCCCCCGCCTGCAAGTTCGCTTCACTCATCCTGGTCGGTGTTTCCGCCGCAAGCCAACGTGCAGGAGGCACCGTGCACTGCTCGCCGACCAGATGCAGTGCGTAGAGCAGACAAACCCGGACTCCTGAGTTCCAACTCCTCGGTGACCTGTGACCCCCTTCCACCAGCTCCAGTCCACCAACCTGCCCTCCCTCACCACAGCAGGGCGCCCCCCCCACAATAACAACCCTTTCCATGCAGGAGAAGGATGGAAACCGCTCAAGAGATAGAACCCCCGGAAAGCAGCCGGACCAGACCGTCTCTCCGTCCACCCCGAAGCATGTCATGTACCGGCCTGCTTTGGAACCACCGTCACCCCGTCCTCAAAAACCAAAGGATTGCAGGTCTTCATGACGACAGACCCGTCACCCTGACCTCTGCGGCAAGTCATTTGAGCGCCTTGTGCTGTCCCAACTCAAAGGCCCAATAAGGCTCAGCGGAAGATGTACTTCCTGTGGCAGACGTTCGACGATGATGGTGCACTTCTGCACCGCCGTCATCGAGTCCGTCAAGACAAAAACCTCACGCCACAAGAACAGCTGCTTCCCCACAGCAACTGGCCTCATTAACAAGACCCAGGACCCCCCCATGTACTCTGTGCCGACCGTGCCATTGTTTTTCTACGGCGAGAGCGGCGCCGCCCAACGACACGGGAGCGCCCCCCCTTGGCGTGACGCACCGCTAGAATATGCCACCGCACGCTCAAAGTCCAAACATTTCAACTTTGAAGGTCGCCGACCTTTCAAAGCGCAACCGACGCGATAACAGCTCTATGCGACGCAGCCAGAGGCAACACCGGAGCAGAGCGAGTGGTGGCAGAAAAACACATCCTGTGTTTCAGAGTTCCCGGAACTCTAAAGCAGAACATTTAAAAACAACCACGATCTGGGCAGGAAAAGTATTGTGTCGCTGCGCTGTGCCTCTGAACCCGACATTTCTTATCACGGGCAAGCGGGCTCCCACCACATTACATGAACGCATATCTTTTCTTTAAATTGCACCCGTTTATAGCTTATTTTCCATCTGTAATTACTCTGTAATGATCGACGATAGGCATCAATTGCAAACCAAGGCAATAAAGTGGCTCTGATACTCGCACGTGCGTCCCAATCTGGTCAAAGGGTTCAGGGGTTGTACCTGCGCTCCACAGCTTGGATGAAGTTACTGAACTCTCTGAAAGGAGTGCCCTCTCCCCAGATGCCCAGGCGGTTCATGTAGGCCATGTTCCTGGGTTCAGAGGCACCTGGACAAAAAAACACATCACGGCGTCAGTGTAGAAAAACCAGACCTTGCATTCGTTTCCATTTAGTCATCAAGCAGATCCCTTAATCCACATCGGTTCAGTGAAATTTGACTAGAGTTCATTAAGTGGACTCAAAAGGACTGAATTCAGAATATTGCCATCATCTAGGTCTTCCGTGGAGACTCACCTGTGGCACTGGCGTACACCACTCGCGCTTTGGGGAGTTTGTTCTGCAACTCCTGCACGGCGAGGCCCGTCTTTGTTGGCTTGGACGATCCCACCGGACAGACGTTTTTGGCTTTGTGACACTCATCAAAGACAATCTTAGCACGTTGGTTAAAGGAATCGACGGGGGAATTAAAGAGGCAGCAAAACAACACTGAAAACTCTTTACAAAACAAATTGTCGATGCCAATTTAAACTTGAGAGAACAGAGGATACGACTCCATCAAAGTCCTCCCCGCACCAGTGGAGCAGCTGCTGGAACCTGGTTTTGTACTTCCCTCCCGACTGGCTCTCTCCGATCAGAGAGGAGTACGTTGCGAAGATCACGCCCTTCTTCACACTCCCGTTGTGTTTCGCAGAGATCTTGCCATATTTGAACTGAAAGATGAAACAAAAATGTTTTAATAAAAAAGACTCGGTAATGATCACATGCACTAACATGGTGAACGGACGCTCATCTAAAGGCCAACTCCTTGGTTTAGCAGGCTACAAGCTACAGTCTTGCACATCTAAACAACCACAAGTCCCACTAGCTCAATTAAAAAAAAAGTATATTCGTTAAAAAGAGGCGAGAGGCGTCGATTACTCACCTTATTTAGAGAATGGACCTGAATGTTTTTTGCACCTATATCTCTGAGATCTCTCTCCGCATCATACTTCAAATCATTCGAAACACTGAACCTACAAAAGACACAACAGGAAAAATGGAATTAAAAATAATTACATCATTTGCGAAAGAAGAATACATGTGCTGTGGCATCAGTGCTCACCAGAGGGATCTCTTCCTGCCCAACAGGTAGTTCTCATAGATGACGCCCGCGATGGTTCGGCCCTTGCCGACACCCGCACCGTCGCCGATCAAGTAGGCTGCTCGGTCCTCGTTGGGGAGGAACGTCTCGTGTTGCTGCGCACACGGCCCATACAAGAGGAATGGGTTCAACAAACGGATGGCCCAATACCCAGAAAAGTCCCAGAGGAATGCATCTTGCTGTATGCTGCTAATGGCAAGTTTACTCAACTCAACTTTAAAAAATAACCTAGATGGGCTCATCAAGGAACACACTGGGGTTTAGAGCATCTTGCTCTAGGGCACCTGCAGGTAGGGAGTGGGCCTTGTGGGCACCACGCCCAGTACATTTAAGGGGAAAGCCAAACCACCCGTACCCCGACTCCATCTTTAGATGTTACTGGTTGTACTGCGCACGTGATCTCGGCCTACCGACCCTATTGTGCCGATCATCTTCATGGATAACTTTGGGATTTTTCAACCTGGACCCCATTTCCCCCATAATTTTGGTTCCAAGTGACCCATTGAGCAGGAGGGCTTCAGCCGCCAGCCACAAAACATCTGCAATGGCCAAAACAAGCACTTTCAGAGGAGAGGGGTGTACATTGTCTGGGGCGCCACTGCCCCAAAGGATTATCTTACAACCCGATATTGCAAGCGCTCAATACAAGTGATACAGGACCGATTTCCAAAAATGATTGTCCAAAAACTATGGGGGGAAAAAGTTGAAAAATGTTGTCCTTTTACAGAGTGAGGTTTGTGGCGGGGGAATACCTGAGCTGCATATGTAATGGCCTCTAGTTGCAGTGCAGACAGCCAGCCCCGGTCAATAGTTTCCTCGGGGATGGACATCCTGTACCAGACGTCAGGAGGGTTGACGCTGGAGAGGGAGCTGGTCTCCACAACGGGGTCAGGGTGTCGCAGGCCGATCCTTACTGGGTGGAGAAATACGAGTGAAGTCGTTTAAAGGAAATGGACGAGATATTAAGGAAATGGAGCAAATTACTCTGAGAATACGGTCACACGTGAACCTAGTGTGGAGATGATCAAGCTCGCGCTTAAGCTAACGTTAGCCAACTCAAAAGGCAGAGATATGGAAGCCATCATTTGCATTGAAAATCATTATTTTAGAATGTTTCTTCTTTATGAATCCTGATACCAATGTTGACCCCAAATAATAAAGCTAGTGATACATGTTCTGGCCAAGTCCAGCTCCAAGTAATAGGAGGCAGTTATTATTGCAGAATAAACCCTGATTAATAGTAATACTTATTTACACGCCTGTCGAATACCCCATTTGGATTGGTCAGTTCCAGCTTACAATTTTTGAGGAAGCGATACAATCATTTTTGTGTCAACATTTGCAGAGTCACACGCTGGATTACGTACTCTGCGTCACACCGTCAAGGTTCATTCCAAAACAATCCCTGGCCTGCCGTACATTAGCCAATACGCAGACAGTCCTAACAGAAGCAGGCGGTTTGCGTCACTTACACTTCATGGGCATGTACTCCGCATACGTCTCGGCGTGACCCAGTTCCTCTTCCTCCTCTTCCTCGGGCTCCTCTTCCAGCTTTATGCTGGGGGAGGTCTGTGCACACACGTTCAAAACACATCAAGCTCAATGACAAAGAAATTGTATTCACCATTTTTGGACTACTGAGCAGCATCAAACATTGGATGTGCATCGTTTAAAAAACACTCACAAGAGGATGTGAAAAATGTTGTACTTTAACATCATCGTTTACCCAAAAGCGGGTAGCGTCTTTACTGGAGAAATCCTTCTTGACTCCGTTGTTCACCTCCACTGGAAGACAGGAGAGGACATGCGTTGCAAATAACTGACAAAAGGCAACTTAAATAAAAGGTGAAAGTGAGGGAAAAGTGCCCATAGTGTCGTGCACCATTTGTCCTTTGAGACACCAGTAAGTGATCGGGTTGTAAAGACATTACACAGCCACTGGACAGGAAGAGTACAGCGATAAAGACATTGCATACACTGGTTACGGTTGAGCCAGCATTCACTGAAATATAGCGCTCCCATAATAATGCATTATTCCCATCTTTAAACCGACTTTGCAGTCAAATCCAAAATTACATCCGTATATATTTTCTTACGGTGTCCGGTGGCGGTTGCCGTGGCAACAGGTTGTGCGATGTCTGACGGTGGCTTCAGCTTCATGAGTTCCATCAGGCTGTTGCCCTTCAATGTGGCGGTCCTCTTGGGACCCCCCACCCGAAGGAGATCCTTCAGCTGGATCTGAAACATGAGGGGGAGGACGTGCGTAAAACAGGAGGTACAATGGATGCACTTTTT
>OMOU01044897.1:0-12298 GCA_900312585.1 Malacocephalus occidentalis
ATGTGCCAACCTGGATGAGCTGCACTACCTGAGCAACTTCTGTGAGTTGCAGACACCGCCTCATGCTACCTCTAGTGGTGAGGGCACTGGCAAAATGCAAAAGTAACCAAAAATCAGCCAGAAAGGATGAGGACAGGGAAATGGTCTGTGGCCACCACCTGCAGAACCATTCCTTTATAGGGGTTGTCTTGCACATTGCCTCTCATTTCCACCTGTTGTCTGTTCCATTTGCACAACAGCAGGTGAAATTGATTCACAATCAGTGTTGCTTCCTAACTGGACAGGTTGATATCCCAGAAGTGTGATTGACTTGGAGTTACATTGTAATGATTATGTGTTCCCTTTATTTTTTTGAGCAGTGTATAATCCCTTCAGCGGGTTCTCAGTCTGCCTTGGGGTCTCCTCCCAATCAGACGTGGCCGGAAAACTTCTAAAGGGAGGTGCCCGGGAGGCATCCTGATCAGATGCCCAAACCACCTCAGCCAGCTCCTTTCAACGCGGAGGAGCAGCGGCTCTACTCCGAGCTCCCTCTGGAGGAAACTCACGTTGGCCGCTTGTAGCCAAGATCTCGTTCTTTCGGTCACTACTCACAGCTCGACCATAGGTGAGGGTTGGAACGTAGATGGACTGGCAAATTGAGACCTTTTGTTTTCTGCCCCAGCTCCTTCAGACCAGTACAATGCCCGCATTACTGCAGACACTGCACCAATCCGTCTGTCCATTTCCCGCTCCATTTTTCCCCCACTCCTGAACAAGACCCCGAGATATGTGAACTCCTTCGTTTGAGGCAGCAATTCACTCCCAACCACTCAAAGTTTTCTGGCAGAGAACCATGGCCTTAGACATCGAGGGGCTAACTCTCAGCTAGGGTAAAGAGCTGGTCCACTATTCCACGGACGGAATCCACATTGCTCCTCCTGAAGTTGAGGTTCGACAATTCCACCCTCCTTTCCAGCACGTGTTGGTTAGGTTAGTGTTCTTTCCACCGCCCGACAATATCCTCAGTCTAGGTCAGCAGTTCTCCTCCCCGACTGAACACAGCCTGAGATAAGCCAAACGGTTTGCCAGAACTTCCTTGAGGTCAGCCAAAAGTCCTTCTCCATGGCCTCCCCAAACTCCTCCCACATTCGGGTTTTTGCTTTGGCGACCGCTGAGTCTGCAGCGCTTCTGGCCTCCCGGTACCCGTCTGCTGTTTTGCGAGACCCTTGGGCCGACCAAGCCCGAAAGGCCTCCTTCTTCAGCCTGATGGCTTCCTTCACCACTGGTGTCCACCAACGGGTTCTTAGGTTGCCACCATGACAGGCACCGACAGCCTTCTGACCACAGCTCCTAACTGCCAGTTTTGCAATGGAGGCTCTGAACATGGCCCTCTCGGATTCCATGTCCCCAACCTGCCCCCAGAATACAAGAGAAGTTCTTCCAGAGGTGAGAGTTAAAGACCCTATGGACAGAGGCTTCCACGAGATGTTCCCAGTTCACCCTCACTACCCGCTTGGGTTTGACAGCTCTGCTCAGTTGACAGCTCTGCACCTCTCTTTAACCGAGAGTCCAAAACATGCGGCCACAGATCTGCTGGTACGACTAGAAAGTCGATCATTGATCTTTGGCCTAATGTGTTCCGGTACCAGGTACACTTATGAGCCACCCGATGTTCAAACATGCTGTTTGTTATGGCCAGTCGATGACTAGCACAGAAGTCAAACAACAAAGCACCACTCTAGTTCAGATTGGGCCGGCCGTTCCTTCCAATCACCCCCCTCCAGGTTTCTCCATCGTTGCCCACATGCACGTTGAAGTCCCCCAGTAGAACTATGGAGCCCCCAGATGGAACCCTTTCCAGGATGCCCCCCTAGGACTCCAAGAAGGCTGGATACTTGGTGCATAAGCACACAACTCCAACACAGCGGTGCTCAGCCGCGGACTTGTGAGTATCCCCTCACACCTTGGGCAACTCCGTAAAAGGAGCGAGTCCAGCCCCTCTCCAGGAGTTTGGTTCCAGAATTGGTGCCAGGCATGGAGGTAAGCCCAACCATACTGCTGCACCTCCCGCACCAGCTCTGTCTCCTTCCCCGCCAGCGAGCTGACATTCCACATCCCTAGAACCAGTCGGCGATGCCAGGGATCCACACGTTCAGGATCCTGCCTTTGCCTACCGCTCGGTTTACAATGCACCGACCCCAATGACTCTCCCTGCATGTGGTGTGTCCACAGGGAGGCCGCTCCACCTTGTTTTTTCGGGCTTGCCCGGGGCCCTGTGGATCAGGGCCAGCCACCAGATGCTCGCCAACGAGGTCCCCTCCCAGGTCTGGCTCCAGAAGGGGGCCCCGGTTTCCTTTGTACGGATGAGGTGACAGAGATCTTGGGAAGCCTTTTCCTATTAGGGTCTTTGAATCGCTCTTAGTCTGGCCCCTCCTCAGGGACCACTTTGCCTTGGGAGACCCTACCAGGGGCTATTGCCCCGGACAACACATTAAAAATCAGATTATTTATTTATTTTAAAGAGAGGCGCTGCCTCCTTACTGCTTACTTTTTGTTGCTGCAAATACAACTTTTGGCCCTAAATCCATTTCCCCTCCACTGTAGCAGAGAGAGAGCAATTTGTACCTACTGCTGCTGGTTTTTCCGTGATTATTTTGAATGCTCTGACTAATACATTTAAATCAATTATGCTAAGATCAAGTGTTTCCTTGTATATTTACAGCTTTAGGTACTTTATAGGAGTCATTTTTGTTTTCATGGATTTAGTTTTATTTTATAATGATTCACTTGTTGAGGTTGATTCTCCATTAGCAGCTTTCATTTTGGGACTTGACATCCACTGTTACATTTGAACTCTTTCCCTGTGTTCCATCAATTACCATACCCCACTAATGAGGAGATATGTTCTGGATCAAAAATAGGTCAGGGGAAAAATAACAAAAAAAAGTAATAGTACAAGTAATGTTTTAGCAGTGTTTGCATGGCCCATGACGTGAAACAGTACTGCAGAATCTCTGCCAGGTGCATTCAACAAAATATTTGTAGCATAGTTCCTGCTACAATGACACATACGTGGCTTTAGTTCGGGGCGCCTCCAAGGACACAGGCTGGTTGTGGTGTTTGAAGTCCAGTTCATTGTATAGTTGAAGACAAATGGTGGGGGTCCTCGGCTGCTGTCCTACCTGGCAGAGGCATGGCGGGGACAGTCAAAGCTGACTGCAGGGGCTGCTAGCAACATTTTGTTGTACCTGGCGGTCGATCCACCACCACTCCTGTCCTCTGCTGGCCCCACCGACAGCCAACGCTGCCATCAGGGAAGAGGTAGTGCTGGGAGGTGGCCGTGTGTCCCTTTTTCTGGAGGGCCCCACATTGGGCGGCATTGTAGCATAGCTCCTGCTACAATGCCACGAAAGTGGCTTTAGTTCGAGGCTCCTCCAAGGACACAGGCTGGTTGTGGTGTTTGAAGTTCGGTTTATTGTATATGGAAGGCGAAGACAAATGGTATGGAGCAGATGGCATGGTTGCTCGCTAGCTAGCATGCTAGAGCTCCCCTTAGTGTGTGCGTGTTGGTGGCACTGATTAGCCAATGCACCACAGGCTTGCACCCCCCCCCCCCCAGACTAACTGGGCCAGGTGAGGCCAATTAAGCCAGCCAGACACCAACGACACACACCAAACATTTCCACAATACTCTTCTACCTATGCAGCAAGTATGCTACAAGTATGTAACAAGTATGCATTGATTTTCTGACCTTGGCTAATTACATCAGTAACACCTTTCCATCATTGTTGCTGATGTGAAAAGTGATTTGAGAGCTGACTCATTAAGGAGATTGTGAAAAAAAAGATCAAGAACCTCACCTCACTATCCCCAGGGGAATCCCCAGATTGAGAGATTCAATTGCACCCGCAACTGATTGGCACTTTGAGTTCCAAAGGAAAACAATCCTGAAGGCATCATGATCTTCAGCCTGGAGAAATTCTCAAAATCCTTGGAATTCCTGCACAAACTGGCCAACAGATGAAAGTCAGAACCCTAACTTGTTGAAAGGCATCTCCCTGGGTTACTAACCTATGAAATCAAGTCTAAGTGTGGGGATCTGTGAAGGGTCTTCACTGATAAAAAATATTTGCTACCTATTAATACATTTATCATAAAAAGTGCGTCAGTGTGTGCCACTCCTCTACTTCTGTGTGTCCCTGTGGTGGACACACCAACGTCAGGCGAATTGGCTTGTGAAGCTCATGCACTTGTTTTTACTCTGAGGGCTACAGGACTTTATCAGGGAGGGGTTGACAGCCGTGTACCACCTGCTCTCAAAATGGTGATTTCTGCATCTAAGGAACAAGATAGAGAGAATAAATTTGCCTTGGGAACCATGCCTCTTTTTCACCATTACCCAGGTCAGCACCACTCAACGATGTGCCGTCAAGCCACCACCCTACTTGAGAAAGACTGCACATGTCAAGCATATTCTACCAGCTCTGCCTGCAAAAGCAACTACAACTTTACAAAAGTTGTAGTTGTTGGGGGGGGGGCGTAATCCAATACAGAAGACAGCAGGTCATTGTGTGTACCCACTCATAGAGCCATGTGTGATGATAAAGAGTGTGTGGAGGTCTTCCTCGTCCATCCAGGCAGGAGGCGGCTGGATGGAGATGCCAGCACAGCACCATCTGAACCCAAGGCAGAACTAGATCAGTTACCACACAGAGCTCCTCGCCTACACTGGAAAACTAACTTCCTAAACATATTGCATCGCACGCACTCACTCACACACACACACACACACAAATATACACAACATCTACAAGAATATACATACACACACAACGCACACAAGCACATGCACCCACAAATGCGCCCACACACACACACTGCCTGCCTTGACTAATATAGATCCACCCCCCTGCGTGTTCGGTATGTGCTAGATCAGTAGAGATCAACTGATTCCTGGCTGGTGAAGGAGACCCCACACTGCTAGCCTAGTGTTTGCCCCGCTGTCTTCGAGGCCTCTGACTTCCCCTGCGCTGTTCAGTGGCAAAATAGCTCAGTCATGTATGTGCTCATTAAATGTATGTAAATGTCATTCAATGTTCATACACAAGTACACTTAACTTTTCGTTGTGTGCATTGCCACGGAAACACAGTGAACTGTGCTGATTTGCATTGTAAGTCATTGCCTTCACTACTACTTTCTGAAGCATTTTCACTATCCTGGGTTGGCTATACCATAACCTGCAACCACACTCTCTAGTTCTACACTCAAATATGCAATCAATATCAGAAACTATGTTCAGCTCTACAGGGGAATAACACCACAAACAAATTAAAGTGAACTGTCAATAGAAAGTCTGAGTTTGAATCTCAATAGACTCAACTAAATAAACCATTCAGGTGGGGGAAGCATATGGACTCAAACACATTTTGTGCACCACTGTGAAATATGGATTCCGAGTGCTGCAGACTCTCTATATGCACAAAAGTACATCTAACAATGATTTTTTCTTTATTGATTTTGATTAGAACAGAGTGCAAGCAATGTTTTGATTGTACAATATATGCTGGTATTGCATGACATGGGATTTTGAAAGTCAACATGCGACATGCAGCGCAGCATAACAATTCCATCGCAGGATAGTAGTGACCTATTTGCATACACAACACGGTGCGGCATTACACTAAATCACTTTCTCACTTTATCTCGTGCTCCTGAGAGGCAACGCATCCTTCTCTATATCGACTGCAGCTGCATTGAATGAACTGTAACACCTTGTTATTAAAATCAATAGCAATAACTACAATTCCTCATTTTCAGATTGCTTCTCCACTCAGTCAATGATTTTTGAATTACCTCGCCTGTAGAGCAAGCAATCCGCTGCAGAGGGACCAGGCATGGGATCGATGAGGCCCATGCAGATTAATACAGGACAATGTTGGACCCCGTCACCTGTACATCCAGCTGCAACCTCACCACACCGCACATCCATGGGCCATTGTTTCCCTCAAACAAAGTGTCTTAAAGGGAAGCATAGCCTGGGCAACCGATTCTAACACTTTGATGTGATTCGGTCAAAGTACATTGGATTTCTGGATCAGGTTACTAGGGTACCTATAACAAGTGCAGACGTGCAGGCTGGAGCATCGGAAAATAATTGTGTGACCCACTCGTCTGTGTTGAGAGACTAACAGAGTATCGCTTGTTGTTGTAACCATGCATGGCCATGTAGCACCCACAGATGGTGGCACACCCATCAAAGTGAGAGCCTCTTCCGGTTTACAGCAAGAGTGCATCTTGTTGGGCAGAGTGGGATCAATTTCCCATGATGCCTCTTGTCTTTCATAGAGTGGCGTCATATGGTGCCGACATGGCATATTGTTTCATAAACTGAAACAATATGCTGCCATACAGGCCTGGTGGACTGTAACGTTATTTAATGTTGCAACCACTTTTTTAATGTTTTTCTTTTACATGGAGCTTGTGAATAATACATACAATAATACATGTTGTGTGGTCGTACAGGATGCGCTTAACTCAGAATGGCACCTTAAATGGGGTGTCAATGTCATCATACCCACACAAACACATACACACACACACACAGCCAATGGACGTCAAGGGTATCATTGACAATGGATGACCTCGGCTGTCATTCAAATTCATAAAAATGTGATTAGGAAGGTTGAGTGGGAACAGTAAACGACCAAACACAAAGCGTGTGGACAGTGTTATATATCGTAATACACTAAGACGTTATGGGCCGGAGTCCAGCTTTGGCAAAAGTAGATAAACACATGGTATTCAGAGCTGGCCAACTGCCTCCTGCTGAAAAGTAGTGGAGAAAAGAGGGAGAGAGAAATGGAGAGAGAGAACATAAGAGAGACAGAGAGAGAAAGACAGGGAGGGAGAGAGAGAGAGGGAAAGGGAGAGAGAATGGAAACAAGCTTTATCGTGATGACTGGACAACTTTGACGTGTCTACGACACAGACCTGTGAGAGTGATGCTGCGTTCATACAATGTGGCCGACCTTGCCCAAGAAGAAGTTGATTCTGTCCAAGGCTGGTGCTCCCAGATAATAAGCGCCAGGTAACCAGCTGGGCCACAATATCAGTGAGAACAACTTCAACAGAGGATTTAAAAACAGTGTTTATTTTGCAGATGATCTTTAAAATGTGATGCTTTCCTCTTGTATGGAGAACTATGAATGTTTGGGTGTGTGTGTGGGTGTGTGTGTGTGTGCGCACGCTTGTGTATGTTTGTGTGTTATCTATGCAAGCACTATATTTTGTGTTTTGGTTACTGCGCATTGATATTAATGGGCAATAGTAAAGAGGTGCACATTGATATCTGTGTGATGTGCCCACAGTTAATTCAAGTAAACGGAGCCAAGATCAAGTTCATGTAACAACCCGTATGTGTCTTAATTAAGATAACGTTTGGCTAAGGTTGAATGTGTAATGTAATAGCAGCATATACAACAGTGTGTGTATGTGTGTTTTCAACCACAGCGCACACACTAGGGAATGGTACCTTTGCATGACCTTTAGTACCAGCTCGGCTCTTGTAGACAAATTGCCAATTGCTATTGACTTCAATTTAAAAAATGCTGCCCTACACTTTTTGTTAAACGCGGCTCTGGGGTACCATGGGAAATTCACCGCAGTCCCACCAGCACAGGAAAAGTGGAACAGAAGAGGTCTCAAACACAATATTACACACAGGTAAAGCTGAAGCAAGCTAAATCCTCACACACACACACACACACACACACACATACACATACACATACACATACACATACACATACACACACACACACACGCCATTACAATGACCCATTGCATGAGGCATCCTGAACACACACACTGGACAGAATCAGCAGGATAACTGTTTTTCTACATAACTGATATACATAACTGACATACATAACTAAACAACACGAGTTTATAAGATACACATTATTTCACACTTAAATTACTGTTATGCAATTATTAAACGGTTAGCCTGTATTCATTGATAACCATTCATTACTAGCTATGTAGTATCTTTGTAGAATATTGTTATTAACTTTGTAAAAATATACATCTCTATTTTTTACATGTTTTTGCTTTTGTTTGGGAAAGGTTTAACTTAGCCAGCTAGCTTGCTAATCCCATGTGTGTTGCTTTGTCTATATTTACATTTTAGAGGATTAGGATTAGAATCCAAAGCAACGCTTCCATCAGAATTGTCCAATTAACACTGTGTGTGTGTGCGAGTGCGCACGTGTGTGTATGGGCGTTCTATTAGATGTACCATGGGCTGCTTTTAAAGCACATGAAAAGCATGATCAGGGGAAGAATGTAACTGTTAAATGCTGAACCTGAGAGTACTAGCCCCAGAACTATAAAGATGAATAAAGAATACCACAAATAAAATAAATAAAAAATGGATCAAGCCACTAAGTCAGCAACAACAACAACAACCTAACTTCCCTGCTGTAATGGGACTAGCTGATATCAGCCAGCATGCACAAACATATGGTAAAATATGTGTTAGCAGTTATGTTGACATTAATTAGTTATTAGTCTAGCCATTAGTCATTTTTAGTCGAGTCATTAGTTTGAATTATTTTGTCATTCAATTGGTTTGACTTTATGACTGGCAACAATTGAACACCACTCAATAAATGGAATGCAACTTATTCACTTCTAGGGAATGAGCGTCTGCATTACCATATAGCTATCCAATACACACACACACACACACACACACACACAGACACTCGCAAACACGGACACCCACCCACGAACACACACACACACACACACTTAACAAGTCGTCAAACATTGACAAAGTCTCTTTTTAGTGCTGCTTGTTGGCATGGTACCATTGGGCTAATGAAGTCACACACCAGTGGAATATGAATAGCAGCGGACCAATCGCAGAGCTGCCTGGTGGAAGCTCATCTGCATATGAGAGGGGAGGGAGGCCGTCCAATACACTACCCTCATACATCACCGGCATACTGGGCTGTGTATTGCGTGTCTGTGTGTGCATGTGCATCTGCCCGAGTGCTTTCTGTCACCTCAAAGGAGCATTATAAAACATTGTAGTCGCCATGTTGTTTCATTTACATCATTAGAAAGACCTCCCTTTCACTACAACACATGAACAGCGTGAGTGGAAGTTAGCATGGGGAAATTGTATTTATCGTTAAACACGGCTTTTATCTTAGTACAGTCGAATTCAATATTTTTGTGTGGTCTACTGAATGCTTTATTATGTGTGACAGCACGCTATAGTGACAAGGTGTCCTGGTGATTCTTTGAGAGTCCCATAATTGCACTTTAACCATTAGACATTAACCTCCAAATGCCCTCAGTCTTATTACCATATACAACCCCTAAATACCATGCCTCCAGTCAGGTTGTAATTCACCCTCTGGGATGTGAAGGTCATTAGTCTAAAAACAGTGTTTGGTTCATAGTTCTCCATGTATAGAGGGCTGGCTGGCTTGTGTTTCAGATACAGAAAATCAATCACTACACTAATAGAAAATGCAAATATAATTAACTTGGTTTGAGCAGCCAGACGTGAAGACTAAACGAGATTAAAAAAAGGACTACCTGTTGACGGCACATTTCCGGGAGGATTATTTATTTATTTTTTGGCATAAACGTGCAGGGCTGATTAATAGTGTTTATGATCTTCATCACTGTTATCACAATTGTCCACATCCCATAGCAGAAGGCTTTTGCAATATTTCATTTACTTTGAAAGGCTCTCCAACAAGATCTATTATAGGCTGTTTATATATTATTCATTGGAAGCAATGAGAACAATAGTGCATTGAAAAACGGGAATTGGAAAAACCATTACCAAACATGCAGCCGATAAGTCTGGAACATGCAATATTTCAAAGCAATTGTTCTGTCCCAAGAAAGTAATTGCTGGCTCAGTGATTTTTTTTTCTTTACAATATTTAAGAGTAGCAAGTCAGATAGGAGATTAAGGAGGAGAATCTGACCAATAACAGCTGGGTATATGTTGCGTTTCCTGCCGAATGATGTGTGTGTGCTCCAGTCACTGGCAGCTGTCAGTTAGTTGCATTCGTCATGCAGAGAGCAGTTAACCTGACGGACTGCCCAACACAAGATGGATTAGGATACCATAGACACAGAGTGAACCCAGAGCGCTCTGAGAATACAAATAGACACCGTATAACAACTCACTGGGAGGTGGGTTGTTAGAAATAAACAAACAGTGTTTTCATGGTGTAAACTCAGTGTATATATGTTACTTTCTTGAAAGTATGATTAGGTCAATTATTCGGGTATGCTACTCTAATTTCAAAGACCATAGGAGCAATTGCAATATTATCCCATGAATTAAATCTATATACAGTACATAAACTGTATATATATACATATATAATAGCAGATACCACTATTTACTGCATGATTTCTCATATTTACTATATATATATATATATATATATGTGTGTGTGTGTGTGTGTGTACAGTATATCTGCGTGTGTATGTGTATGTAGGCGTGTGTGTGTGTGTTCCCATATCCCTGACCAGCTCTAGGTGCACCCTGGTGTGTGTCAATGCTCCTCAGACGGTGGGTGGAGGCTGCTGACGGAGACAGGACAGCTAATAAATCACCTCGCGCTCCACTAAAATGGCGGGGCTGTGATTGGGGAGGGGAAGGAAGCTGTGAGCGAGGGTTAATGAATACCGGCCGCATCGATCCGCCTCCACCGCTGGGCTCCTCCATTTTACCATCCGCTCCCTTTTTTTTTTTTTTTTTTCTCTCAGGCCAACTGCTGGTTGCAGCACTTTTGCCGACCTGTATCGCTAAGCACACCAGCGCCACTGCGCCGGGCGCAGGGGATAGGAGCTAGCAATCTATTAGCCGGCTGCTCAGCCCGCTGACGACGGAGCAAACGAGAAGAAATTAAATTGTTTGCGGGGGATATTTTACGACTACGTTCTGGATTAGCGGCCGCGTGGCTCGTTAGTATTGATTATCGCCAGTTAAAAAAGCAGATGCTAAACTGGTAACGCACACACACACACACACACACACACACACAGCCTGCAGGATTAGGAATTGTCGAAACCTTGATACACGGAATGCATGAAAATAATGAAAAAGAAACATTTCAAAGAGAAATATGACACACGTATGACACACTGATAGCACACACATTGAAAAAGTGTAACAGTTTCAATATAACTTTCCATGTTAATGTGTTATCGCCGAAAACATTGAAATAACCAAAGCACAGTTGCTAACCCAGCCTCTGCCTCCACACAGTGGCATTGTCAATGTGACACATTTGATTGATTGGAACACCAGAAGTTGAGAAAAAATATGTCCATTGTCTGAACACATTTACACACGAGCGTTTTCCCTCGGCGTGCAAAGGCCTTCAGTTGATGGGATTCTTGATGCTTACGGGAATGGAATCTGTGCATGGTCCATGACCACAGGGCTTCCTAGCTAAAGCTGTTAGCCCTCATACTTGACTTGGCACAGCTGCTAGCCGAGGTCTTGCTGTTTAAAACCCCATTAGTCAGCAGTAACGGCCACCGGGTTTGATACCGGTGCACACGTAGGTGGATGTGTGTATATCTATAGCCATCTAGGAGTGCTGTAGCTCTATGAA
Organism: Malacocephalus occidentalis; assembly: GCA_900312585.1. Classification (NCBI taxonomy): domain Eukaryota; kingdom Metazoa; phylum Chordata; class Actinopteri; order Gadiformes; family Macrouridae; genus Malacocephalus; species Malacocephalus occidentalis. The sequence continues at coordinate 11,639 of OMOU01044897.1, forward strand.
GCGATGCTATAGATGGCTGGCATTAGCCCCAGAGCTATCTAGCTTCACAGCTTGCAGTACTCAATGACGGTCACAGCGCACACACACACACACACACACACACACAAGTGAACTGGGTCACACAAACACGACAGACATGCACACGTGCACACACTCACACACAAACCCACACACAACCACATGCACACACACACACACACACAGACTGACACACAAGCTGTCATGCATGCACACACACACACACACACACACACACACTTTTTGCAACACTTTTCCCTTTTGCCAACTGTTCCACTTCCTGCAACATTCAATTCCCCCCTCCATCCCACGGCTGTGCAGGGCAGCCAGTCACTCGCTCAGTATTGACCGAGCCCCCTGCAACCCCACCCCCTAACCACTCATGGCACCACAGACCTCCATCAGCTATTCACCCTTCCATGCTGATGTGGAGTTGACCCGATCGCCACCCTGCCATGTTCTGACCGAGCACCATTCAAACCCACCTTCCACACTCCACACTCTGTCTCTCCACTGTTGTTCTGTGGCAGGCTCTGGAGTGAATGCGATGTGTTTGCCTTGCCGTGCGTCGTGCCACTCTGTGAGCTCATCTCGACCAACAGTCTGACACCCACTCAGTAATGACAAAATCACTGGCCAACC
>OMOU01044899.1:0-10000 GCA_900312585.1 Malacocephalus occidentalis
CGGGGTAATCTGAAAAATATTCGGATGCTGTAGGCATGATAAAGATGGCAAATAAAAATGAATGCATTGAAAGTAAATGAAATTTGTGTTTAAGACTTTCACTCTCAAATAAGTTACACAAAAACACGCCTACTACTTTGTACTAGCTACTATGGCGTATATCAACAACTTCTGTATAATGAAAAAAGGGTAGACATGCCCTTGTTCTTACCAAGCAAAAGCAGTTTGACTTCTCGGCACGATTTCTCCTCATCTTCTCGCAGATGTTTATCAATCATTTTACTCCTCTCCATGGCAGCTTTGTCCTCGGCGCTAATGGTACACCCCATGTTCACCAACTTGTACTTGTGACTGTTCGTCTTAACAGAATTACATCAGTTGTAGAAATAAATGGCTTCAGTCGGCAGCGGCCAGGGACTGGGCAGGGAAAGGCGTTGGCACTAAACGCTGCTAGCCCCTCATGGGAGTTGATGGTAATCGCACGAAGCAGGAGTTGGTTACTGTAAGTACTCCGTTGGGTTTTCAGCGAATCTCGTCTCAAAAGCGAATAATCAACGGTTTCTATTGAACTTAGTAGTTATACAGACCCGTTGACTACACTAGAGTATTTGAGAGCAGACTCCACAAAATAAAAATCTCCGAAAACTGCGGACACGCGTAGAAGAACAAAATAAGTAGCGAGGAACTATGTCCTAGAATCTCAGAAAATTGCATGCAGAGAAATGCCGTGAATTGCGCAGGCGCACTGCGGTTACAGCTGATCCAGCTACAGAGGAGAAAAAATTACTGAAAAGGAAAGTATTTCCTCTGACTGGTGGGAAATGTAGTCTTTTCATGAACATATTTTACGCATCAAATGCATGGTTTACAATTACGTTTTCCATTCATTTGCAGGCTGAGTTCGCCAGAACTTGTGTAATGTGTGAGCGCCCCCCCATCAACCTAAACTGCACATATCACTCTGCTTTAAAATAACATCCAATGAAGCAGAGCATTATAACGTCGTGATTTGAAGTTTATGAAAAGATGTATGAAATGTTATTTAATGTTTCATTATTTAAACGTGTTATGTGTTATGTTATATTATTTGACTTATTGTGTTATCCTAACACACTGTACATGTGGTAATGAGCTGTAGTTCATGATAGTCTGTCTGTATACAGTTGTTATAATTGTTGCAGAATTGTGATATATTATCTATTATATACAATTGCCATGTCCAACATGTCCGATTACTTGGGGTGTGGTGGATTGACATAATTCACCCACGGAACTAAGGGTTGGGAGAATGGTTCCGCACGGACTGTTTATTATGCGGGACCATCACAGTTGATGGATTGCTACATGTGTTCCAATACTTCTAGTTGTGTTAGCTGTTGCTCTCTTGGATGTTCAATAAATGCCCTGCATCTGCAATTGATGCTCCGCCTCCGACTCCCGTCTCTCGGCACTACATTGGTGTGCCGAGTTTCCGAGACTGAACCAAAAATGGCAAATAACGCCATTTTGTCGTGCAGCCAGGACAGTAGGCTTAATCGCATCCCCGCTGGCCCTGGATAAATATACAGCGTTTAAAGCTCACCTCCCCAAGACCTTCGAACTCTCACGATCAGAGCGAGACCATCTGTTCGCGATTCAGGGCCTGGGGGACAGCAAGTCTTCCGCGCACATGGAGATGATGCTAAACCTGCTAGGTACGGAAGACCCCAGTTTGTTATTAATTGAACTCTTTCTCCGACACATGCTGCAGACAGCGCTCACTAATACGGCTATTACAGAACCCCGCGCTTTAGCTGAAGAGGCCGACAGTTTCTTCCTAGCTACCCAGCGTTCCGCCCCGGAGGTGCTAGCACCGACAGGCAGTTTTGCGCCAATTAGCCAAAGCCCCGTAGCCACGGACAGCCATGCTAGCTCAAGCAGGTCCTACTTCCACACACGCTTCGGTGCTAAGGCGAAGTCCTGCATTGTGCAGCTATAAACTGGCGGGAAACGCCTAAGCCTGCGCTCTGTCTTGGCCTTGAGTGCAGGCACATTAAATCGGCTACTTTTCATCAGAGATAACCTCTCAGGGCGTACATTTCTCTGTGACACAGGCGCCCAGAAGAGCGTCCTGCCAGCTACAGTAGGCAACATTGCCGGCGGCCATCCACACCTACGGCACAAAAACTGTGGACCTGTGTTTCAGGGGTCAACGTTTCACATGGGACTTCGTCACGGCTGATATATCCTTTTCCCTCCTCGGCACAGATTCCTCACAGACTCACAGACTCCTGGTAGACGTCAAGAACAGCTGCTTGGTAGATGCACAGACATTCGCTTCCTTCGCATGTGTCCGCGATGAGGCAGCATACAGTGGCCTCTCCGGCTCGCTCCAAGAGGGTGACAAATACCGGCTTCTCGTGAGTTTCCCAATCTGACACAGCCCACGTTTTCCGCTGACACTATCAAGCACAAGGTTGAGCACCACATAGTTACCGAGGGTCCCCCCATCTATGCTAGGGCCCGACGGCTCAACCCAGACAGACTGGCGGTCGCTAAATCAGAGTGTAACCATATGGAGCGCCTGGGCATCATCCGCCGTTCAGACAGCCCTTGGGCCTCACCACTCCACATCATCCCAAAACAAGACGACAGTGGCGGCCATGCGGTGACTACCGACGCCTCAATGACGCTACTACACCCGACCGCTACCCAGTCCCCCACATTCAGGACTTCTCTGCTCAGCTGGCGGGCAAACTTGTTTTCTCAAAAGTGGACCTGGTGCGTGGTTATCACCAGGTCTCGGTACACCCCTCAGACATCCCAAAACAGCGGTCATCACAACTTTCGGGCTGTTTGAATTTCTGCACATGCCGTTTGGACTTGAATGTGGCTCAGTCATTCACACGGTTGATGGATTCGGTACTCAGGGACATGTCGTTCATCTTCGTCTACCTGGACGACATTCTCGTCGCCAGCTCCTCAGAAGATGAATACCTAACGCATCCTCAGGAGCTTTTCACAAGGCTCAATCAACACAACCTGATCCTCAATCCGACGAAGTGCCTTTTCGGGTTGTCCTCCATCCACTTTCTGGGCCATCTCATCAACAAGGAAGGTGGAGGCTCTTCCCCTGCCCACACACAGCTCGGGCACTCTGGGAATTCCTCGGGATGGTGACGTTTTACCATCGTTTCATCCGCCGGGCAGCCGACACCATGCACGTGGCCCTGAAATGTAAATTACTTACCCAAAACATTGAAAGGACGCCCGAAAGAGAGGCTGCTTTTTTAGATTAGATTAGTTTCAACTTTATTGTCATTACACAGAGTACACATACACAGAGTACAACCGAAGCCCCTCTAAGCCAAGCCGCCATGCTCACCTGTCACCTAAGGCCCACATCGCCATCACCACCGATGCGTTGGACTATGCCGTTGGTGCGGTGCATGAGCAATGGGTCGACGGCGCCTGGCAGCCGCTCGCCTTTTTCAGCCGCCAGTTGACCCCCAGAGAGCGCAAATACAGCGCGACTAAAGAAAGACCATACTAACCTTTCACGGTTCCTGAGAGGAGGTTTGATCACATCAACGTTGACCTGATGGGCCCACTGCCCTCCTCTCACGGCTTCACATACCTCCTCACAATGGTGGAGAGAACGCACCGCTGGCCTGAGGCTGTCCCCCTCTCATCGACAGCATCTTCCGACGTAGCCTGGGCGTCCATTGGCACATGGGTCGCGCGTTTTGGGACCCCGTCTGACCTCTCCTCTGATCGTGGCTCGCAGTTTACATCAGAACTCTGTAACGCGGTTGCGGGGTTTCTGGGGGTCAAACTGCACCGTACCACGGCCTACCATCCTCAAGCTAACGGCTTGTGTGAGTATTTCCACCGCTCCATGAAGGCAGCTTTGCGTGCCGGCTTGACAGACGGCAACTGGATGGATAAGCTTCCATGGGTCATGCTAGGCTAGAGCATTTTTCACCGAGTGTAACTGAAAATATGACAAAACAATACAGCCTACCACAGCAAAACTCAAAACACGTATTTTATCACCATTTGATCATTAAGTGTATATATTTGAATAGAATATTAGAGAGAATACTTAACTCAATAACAATTAAATGCGTGCACTCTGCAGTTGTACGCAGCACTACAAAACCACTTCAGGGATAATGCACATTAATCCTTACTTTTTCTCCTTCTCTGGTTAGCTACGATTTGACACCCCCTTCTTGATCAACTGTGATCAACTGATTTTTAGAAAGCTTGAAATAACTGGAAGGTTTTACTGTGTTTGTTGTGTGTATAGTACACCCTACAGTTTCCATATGTTCTACAATATCTACTATTAAATCCTGAATTCATTTTTGGCATTTTACATTTTTCAGTTTTAAACTGACGTTGAAGAACAATACAGATTAAAAGATCATCACACCAGTCGATACGTGTGTGTATGTGCGCGTGTGTGTGTGTATCCATTGGCCTTGTACACTGCAGAGTAGCTTCTCCCTCTCCCTCTTTCTCTCTCTCTCTCTCTCTCTCTCTCTCTCTTGGGCTGCAGAGCCATCAGAAAGGTCATGCTGTTTGAAGTGCTCCACTAAGCTCCGGGTGGTGTCCTCCTTGCATCACATGAAAGCCATGAGTCAGCCCAGCGGTCAGAGAGCCGCTCAGGAGGGGCTCGGCCAAATGTAGGATGGAGGGATGGTGGTGTGGTGGCGTGGCGGTAAACAAAGACAAGAATAAGGATATTATTATTATGCTGTAGATGCTGTGATGTCTACACTGTATTGGTGTTGTCCACAAATAACAGATTTTCAGATAGATTAACAATAATTGCTTCTTTTTATTCTTGATATAATAATGATATAGTTAGCAAACTGCTCACCTAGCAGGGCTACAGGTCATGCCTGTATGCTGGTGTTTGTGTGCCTCTCAAGCGCTGCAGACACTCTTCTCCCCAACAACAACCTATTGATAATCACTGTATTGGGCCTTCTGCAAAATGTCAGGCCTCTTTCATCCTGCCCAGGGTTTCATTTCCCCTCAGTGAATCTGCACTTCACAGCATAGGACACAAGGTGTGTATGTGTGTATGTGTATGTGCATGTGTATGTGCATGTGTATGTGTATGTGCATGCATATCCTGTATATGCATACATGCACAAATGCACCATGCATACGCACACACATACAGGCAAGTGAGAATGATGCACAAAGTGTGCACAAACACATACATACACACGTGCACACACACACACACACAAACAAACGCATTTAAGTTGAGGAAAGTGCATGAACAATAAGAATGTAATTTTTATTTAACTTGTTGTGGTTAATTTGCACCATATATTGAACAATGGTACACACAACTGGAAATGGAAAAAGGAAATATGAACAATCCACATTTACTATAAATGAGTAACTTTATGACGTTTTAGAATGACCTCCATTGGTGTCATCGGCAGATGGAAACAAAAACAAAAGTCTAGCCTCTTGTTATTGTATATGTTGTTGGAATTACACTGCTGGGGTGACTAATATGGAGCTATCTGCCTGTGGAGATATGCCCTTTCATGTCGGGACCTGGATTCTTTGTGGTTTAGGATGAACACTAACAAGAGACAGTGTATAACCTTTAACCCTTGTAGAAATACCTGCAAATAGCATATGTAACACAATATATCTGTTTTTTTGTGTTATTTTCATTTTAATAGCAAGTAGATTGTCCCATGTATGACCTTTTGCCCTGAGGGTGAAAAACATGTCCACCTAATAAATTATGGTGTAATTTATTAGCAAATGCAATCCTAACAACTGCAGACTGTGGCAAAGCCTGCGTGCTGTTGTTGCGTAAAAACACGAGAATGCCAAGTCTGCAGGTTAAAATTATAGAATTTATTTCTAAGACTGTTACTCTAAAATAAGAGGGTTGAGAAGCGATGCATCCCAGGGTGCTATGCAGAAAGTGTCAATTAACTAAAGTTCGTCAGCCCAGTTATAGTGTTTGTGTCACGTGACTTTTATTACCTATCTGACCGTTTGACCATCACTACACTGTCATCTTGGTCTGACCATTTGTGAAGAAAACAATCTCCATTGAGCCTTCACAGACATCCTGTCACGTCGTACTTCCTCATGACCAGCAATCTCTGTCCAAGATGTCATTTATCCTTCCTCAACCAAACTGTCATCTTAACCTGAAAGTGACCTGAGACTTCTGACACTGCAACAGGTGAAGTGCTGATGTCCTGACCAGAACTCCCATCAGGGGGTCAGACACCAACGATTGTGCCATCTGTTAGGATGCCCCCAGGCCGCTCACCAGGCTGGGAACACAGCAATAAACCTTCTGCAAGCACTTTAAATAACAGGGTCAATACTGGGTCAGTTCAGGGCCAATGCATCTGATCACTTAATATTATTTCCCTCAACAGTCAACATATTTGATCATTTTACATCACTTTTTCTCAACAGTGCTTACTAGTGGACTTGATTAAACAGGGTGACATTTTGTTCTCGTTGTCTGACTTGAAACCTTTGAAGCAAAAAAAGTAATAAAAATACAAATACAAAATTACTCTGGCTTTTATTCTAACCACATTATCTAAGAGCCCCAATCAAAAAAAAGAGTCATTAGCCACAAAATTAGCAACATTGAGAATGTCCCTGACAAAGAAACCTTTTCTCCCTGGCTCCCAACCAAATGGAAGACTTCCCTATGTGCCTTGGGTCCTGGGCCTTGTGACCATATCAACAATGCCCCAGCTCTGTGTGTGATGCTCTCCAAAATAGCACAAAAAGTGAAGAAAAAAAAGAATGACGAGAGAATAAAAGAGGGCTTAGGTATAACAAACATCAAAAAGCTGTTGCAAGTGTTCCACCTCCCGACGCAGTTATTTTGTGTGATGAGACAATTGCAATCCACCTGAGATGAAAGTATCAGCGATGTCCTCCGTTTCTTGCTCAATGAGGCCAAAGGCAAACCTTGCCATCTGTAAGCATTGTCACGCCCGTGTGCTTTGTAGCCACAACAAGCTGCCTTGTTTATGGTCAAACACACCGGCACACTCTCGTACCACTCTTGTGTGCAGCATTGACCAAGATTTACCTGTAAACAGCACTGACATCAGTAGGAGTGGTCTCTGCCAACCACGTACTAACACGCAGATGACTACTTTAAATGACATTGTGTAACATAGGGTTGATATGGGTATTCAAAAATATATCTATAATAATATTGCTTAACCTTAACCTTTTGTGGTCACATCATTGGAATATAATTTAGGTGATTATGTGTGTGATGATCTCCAGTTCACTTGATACATGATATGGTTAAAATACACCAGCATGTGAGCCTGTGTATTATGAATACCATTAGGAGCACTAACTGATGCAATTGTCTTAATAACACTGAATATTTCAAACTGAGTTACATAAAAAAATACAACATCCAGTGTTTTCTCATGGCCTCTGTTTGAAATAGAAAATGTGCATTCATCACACCCAAATATCTGTTTTCATCTTCAATCATCAGGATTGTAAACCCTCTTGTCTATGCTTATTATTATTACCGCATATAAACCAGTGTTTTTGTTCACCTTTACTCAAATGACGTGGAAACACCACTGAAATCTCAACACAGCCATTTTAAACTTGACTTTACCTGTGTGTTCCACAGTCAGCTGAATCCATTCATTAAACAGCCAATTCATTTTAAACGGAAACTATAGTGTCAAAAGATTGTCCACAGGTTTCATATCTTAAATAAACAACAGTATGTTATCGTAAATATTGTCACATACCATGTCTATCAAATTCATCGAAGAAACAAAAGCTAATACTATTGTAAATAGCAAAGGGTGGCAGTGTAAGACAACAGGACAACTGCTCAGCTGTGACCGATGTTTCTTGTTCTTGCTGTCATGAGTTGGTAATGTAAGGATAATTACTCTGCAGTGAGTATGCTTAACCATTAAGTTAGATAACTGTATCTTACTTAAGATTATGTTGTCATTTATTTAGATTTCCCACTGACCACAATCTTTATATTTTCTCATCAGTGTATATGTATGAAGGCAGAGCATGTTGCTCTATTGCACATGATTGTGCTGAACTGCAGTTACTGAGGAAAAATACGGAGCAAAGCAGGTGATAATGTTTAGAAAAGACATTTGTAAATGAGGGTAATTACCAGCAGTCCGAAATGTTCAAATATATATCAGATGATATAAATAATATCTGCTTTGTTTTCTGTAAAGTGCCCCTTTAGCAATTATTCTTCAAAGAACATAGTGTTCCACAGTCAGCTGAATTCTTTTTTATCTTTAGAAGCACTGACTTCCTATGAACAAATTGCATGTTTAGTCACTTCATTTTAGAAAAGTCAATAAAGCCAGTGTTTCTTTTCAGCCTCGTCTTGGGCACATAGGAGGTGGCTACAAATCAGGTGCAGTCCTGCAGCTGTTCAGTTGCTGTCGCTCTATGAACTCTGAGGTTTCCTCCAGGATCTGCCCGGGGATGTGGAAGTCAGCTGGCATGTTTGACTCAGCAGCCACATTCAGAGGGCTATCGGTCTCTCGTTCCTCCGGACTGCCTCTGTTGTGTGAGTTGCAGGGCTCCAGATTGCACCCTGTGCCCTGGAGAAACTGCAGGAAGTTCTCCTCGATGGAGGCCTCACGGCTGGGCAGCTGCTCTGCCTCACCGGGCCCTGCCCTCTTGAAGATGCAGGCCAGGTGCCGGCCCAGCTCCTCACGGATCTGCCGGTTCAGACAGCCGTAGAAGAAAGGGTTGGAAGTAAAGCAAAAATAGCCAATCCACGTGACTACATCCTCCAGCTGGGCCAGCAAGACTGGTGAGCCAGACACCAGGGCCGAGTAGAAGTGGAAGGAGAAGTATGGCAGCCAACAACAGAGGAACTGACCCCCAACCGCCACTAGGACCACCGCTGCCTTTCCCCCACCGAATGTCCTCTGAGGGGTGCTGCGGGAACCGGCTCCACCCAGGCTGGCGGCCATTGTGGAGCGGCTGCTGATGGAGTCAGAGCGCTGCTGCCGGGGCGTGTCCATCCAGGTGGGCAGGGGCCCATGCTGCATGGCTGCTACTCTGGCCACCTGGAACATGTTGCAGTACACCACCAGGATCACCAGCATGGGACACAGGAAGTAGATGCAAGTAAAGAAGATCATGAATAGCATGCGTGTGGTCCCGCCCCCCATCCAGTGCAGGGAACAGTACCTCTGGCCAGAGCTGAGGCCCCCTGCCCTCTGGTCCCCTTGCAACAACCAGCCCAGGAGAGGCAGCACCGACATGACGATGGCTTTAACCCAGATCCCCACCAGCACCATGGACACCACGCCCATGGTCATCTTCACCTCGTGACGCATCGGATGCACGATGTAGTAGTAGCGCTCCACATTGATGGCCGAGATGGTGAGGATGGCGGCACTCACCAGACACACGCTCAAGCAGAGGTAGCTCCGGCACAGTGCTTCGTCAGCCAGTACACCGTCCGACAGCATCCCCAGTGGCATCAGCACCAGCGCAGCCAGCAGGTCCACCACACACAGATGGAACACAAAGGCAAACTTACGCAGCTGTGGTGTCTTGGTGATGACAGCCATCACGGCCAGGTTTCCCACCACTGCCAACACCACCATGAGGACCATGGCACACAGCGCCAGGGAGCGGCTCAGGTCCACCCCGCCCAAGGGACTCCTGCTGGGCCGAGTCACGTGAGACGTTGTCGTACCACTGGTCAAGTCTCCACGAGGCATTCCACGCAGGGCTGGGAGAGGCAGAATTTTCCATGAGAGGATGGGATGAGGAGGAGAAAGGCCGCTGATGTTCAGGGGCCCATCTCCCATCCTCCCACACTGTAGGGTATCACAGAGGAACTCAGGGAGCGCAGTCTGTCATAGCACTTGAAGGACTTCAAATCACGGCGTTAAGGAGTTAATGTCCATTAGGCTTCTGGGACTCTGGTCTGGGCTTGTACATAGAAGTACACTTCAATCCCTTG
>OMOU01044901.1:0-11739 GCA_900312585.1 Malacocephalus occidentalis
CTGGTTCAGCTCCTGTATTTTTCATACTGTACCTTTTCAATTTTTCTGATGATTAAATGCACATTGGGAAATCCAGTATAGAAATCCAGTATAGGGAACAGCAATGGCAGAAAGTTTTTAATATCTGCCCCCCCCCCCATTTCCATGCTGTGTTTTTGCTTTGAAAGCACCTTGCCGACTTGAATTGAAATAACATTTAATAAGAAATTGCCTAGTGGTTGAATAATCACATTTTCACTCCTCTGAACATGCAGTCCTGAACACTTTCTATCAACAAGTTATCCTCCCATGGATCAGAAAATTCACAACCAACACATCATTTCCAGCACAGTCAAAATAATAAATAGTATACAGATTGTAAAATCAATATAAGTTGGTGTGCACTTTTGTTCTTCTCCGAGGCATTTGCCACAAAGGCAATAAGCTGCAGTGAATTAAAACAATGTTGTTGGTAGTGAGGCCTGAAAGTGAAACAGGTAATTGTATTGAAAGTTTTTACTGACTTAAACTGAAACCACAGATGGAGAATTGAGCCAAGAGTGTTTTAGTGTACCCTGTGTTTTAGTTTGCTTGAGTAAAGTAGACCCTCGCAGGACCCTGCATTGTGAATGGGAATGACTTTAAGATGTTCTATTGAAAGTCTGCTTTTACTCCTTGTGATAGCTTACCTCCTCATGCATGTGCATTGTACACTGGTATACAAATGAGCCAAATGACATAGTGTGTACATATAAAAGAGCGTTCTAAATGCTACCTCTGATGTGACTGCAATTGGTTGTTGTTTCTAACATGACGCGCTTCAAATGCCTCCTCATGCTTTTTCAAAAGCGTTTTCAAAAGCTGCCTGACCTTCACACTATGCAGATAGTCAGAGCAAAACCCCTAGATGTAGACTCAATTGTTGCATGCATGTTTGATCTGTTTTCATGAATTCAAAGAAAAGTCCACATAAAGAAGATTGTCTGGTTAAAAGGGATATTTAGCAGTTTTGAAATATTATGTAGATCGATGAATTACCGTCACTCCAATTACTGCAATATTGTTTTAAATGATTTCTGAATAATGCTGTGCAGTTTTACACATGCATACACACACACACGCACGCACTCACGAACGTGTGTGTAATTGGCCTATTCAGCCTATTGTGAAGAGTCATTGAAACAGTTAATACTATGGAGAGTTGGGAATTCCTATCGCTGCACTTTTTCCCTTTTCAGTGTGATCAAGGGGAGAAACCCTTGTACCCTGTACTCACCAGTGGAACAAAGTAGACCAGGTTGAGCTGCTGCTCATCTTAAACATTTCATCAATGCATCATTTTTGGACGGAAACACCCAACTTCTCATTTGCAAGCTGTTTGAGTTCCAATGTACTCATGTTTTTATTCAATGAGATAAAGGGTAAATTGAATCACTTCTTTGGGAGTGAATTTGCTGTCCTACTGACAGGAGTTGAGTAGCCTCAAGCACCTGCAATGCAACTTCATGCTACTGATGAAGTTAAGTATGTAGAGCATGATGGCACCATTAGTGCCAGAGTCAGATGTTCACATCATGTCTTCCGGGGCATGCAATAATGCAACCGTGCAGCTGGCAGATTCCAATACCCATAGTGTGTCCTTACTGCACCAGTTCTACAGCACAATGCTTTGGTTGCCATCACAATATCCCTGTGAAGTCATTCAGATGAATGTAATGGGAATGATCTGACTGTTGCTGTTGGAGGCACAGTATGTATTTATAGACTATGCGAGAGCAGAGGGAGGTCATTGTTTCGACATGCCTGAGTGGGTCTGAGCTGGAACAGAACAGAGCCAATCATCGTCCCACTGTAGCCGAACTATCGTCTGGGGCAAACAGATGCGAAAATGCTGCTCAATCCCGGATGATGTCAACTCAAACCATCCTCTATTTAAAAAAATGCCTTTAAAGTCATTTGAAGACCCTGTTTTCAGCCCTGGATTCCAGCATGCCCTCGAGCAAGTAGACATAGACGTGTTTGTTTTTGTGGCGTACTTGTTTTGATCCGTTGTATTTTTAAAACCTGGTGGTGGGACAAAAACATACCCTGAAACACGCTAAGGCTACGGCCATTTTCCACACCGACCCTCGGACCTTGAGCTGTTCATTACGAGCACTCACCACTAATGATGAAGGACAGAACAGTTTTCACCCTAGAACATTGCCCTGCCTCACCACAGGGTCAACCCAATGAATAGCTCCTCCACTACTGCTTCTGCCTCTCTGCACGTTGTGCCTTTTTAAAGGGGTAGAGAGACCTCCTGCTGTATTCTCCCCATGGCCTGACCCTGTTTCATCTTGGCACCCTAAAGGACACGAAAGACCGAGGCTGTAGTGAAGGACAGGCAAAAAAAAGGCCCATGCCTTATTTTCAAGGGGAAATGTTACCAGATGCCCCCCTTTACCATACGGCTGTGGCTTGGGCCCCGCATATATTTTAGTTTGGTGACCACAGACCACATCCTTGTGATGGTCTTTGAATGCTGCTGCAGTGAATGTTGGTTGGCCGAGGCTTTTGGCAAGAACTGTTTTATTAAATAGAAAGATTTAATGGTAACCTTTTGGACAGGGCTGTAGTGATTTGGTATCATTGGTACGCTGCCATTATTTCATTTTGTTGCTGGACAATCGCTTTTCTGTTCTGTGACAAAGGCATATCAAATGTTACTTTTGATTATAGCTTTCTCCAGCCAACATTGTGCAATAGAATAGCTGAAGATAATATCAACCTTAATTTTTCTAATGATTTTGGAGTCACTGCGTGTACACAATTCCACTGCCAGGACCTTGCAAGGGTGGGAGAATTAATTGGGAATAGATACTGCTAATATCGTGTATTATTACTATTTACTCCACTTCTTTCTCTAGCTGTACGCAGACCCCGTGGGGAACGTTCACAACCTTCACAAATTACGTCCGGCCATTTAATTATGAGGAAGATTCAGCTCTTTGATGTAGCCTACATCTTGGCACCCTTTAACAACACTGACCTGGCACACGTGTCAACACATCTGCAAATCCTTATTTAACGTCAGGAGGGGCTTTTGGTCTCTAAAATCTCTTTGAACACGAGCTGACCGGAGCACTAGTTTCATCATCAAGGCAGTTTCATTACGAAGAGCTTCGACAGTTTTACAGTTTCTCTACCATTAGAGCTGCATATTTGCAGACTTCACAAAGATGCGTGATGTACTTTACACGGTGTCATTAACAACTAACTCTGCGCGCCTATATAATCAGTCGCATAAGCATTTGTGTTAGTGAGAGATTGCATAATATATGTCAACGGTGCTATTTTTGGCTGGTATGGTTGGTGTTGCTTCAGAGAAAGTGTGATTGATGACTTATTCCACGAGAATAACAGACAGCAGGTGGAGTTGTGCACCCCACTAATTATTGTAGGAATCAGCAGCTGCACCTGCCGGTCATGCCTGGAAACTGATAAGACTGTCAACAGTCTAAATACATCTACAACAACGTTGATGTGTTTAGGCGATAAAGGCCACTTTGTTACCCTGTGATGGATGTCAAAGTAACTGTAAAACCCACTAGTCTGGCACTATTTTGTACTCGTCGGTGTGCCGGTCTCTCTGCTCTTGTCCCACCGCTCTTGGAATACGTTTAGCATCGTTCTCTTCGCCTCATGTCTGATTGGACTGAAGAAGAGTGAGGTATTAACTCGCGCAAAGCATGGCAATCCCATGCACAGTGCAGCGGCTGCGTCTTCATTCCACACGAAACAGCCATGCCGCCAACAATGTCTGCAGTAATTATAGGCTAGCGCTAGGCAGAGGGCTGCACTCCAGCCTAAAATGGAACCCTACCCTATACTTTATATGTATTATTTGCTCTTTCCAGTACACAAGAGGCCCGTCTTTAAAGCAGTATTTTGGGGTTTTAGATTGACTCAGTTGAAAACGAGTTAAATTGTGAAAAAAAAAATGGAAGGTGGGAGAGTATTTGGGAATGGGATGTTTTCCTTTACTTCAAAACAGTTTGTGCATGTCCACTGTTTTGTCTTTCCATTGCTTTATGTGACATTTTGACAAAGGTCTGCATAGGTAGCCACAGTAGTAACTTCAAACGACTGAATGGCTGGATGAAACCTTGAAATAAGCCCCTCGTACATCTGACATCATCTCCTCTTGAAACACCAGCAGTGTTACCAGAGGTTCTGACTCCTCAAGCACCACAGCATACTCCTTCTATTATTATGATTATTAGAATATTTGATAAACAATCCAAAGAACCCATTTGTATTTCACAATTTCCTCACCCTACCGTCCACAACCGATGGCTTTTCATTGTAGTTTCCTGATCTGTAGAAGAAGCGGTGGGCAACGCAAAGCCGTTGGATCTCTGCCCCCAGCCATCGAAGATCACATAGGTCACTGAATCCGCATTAGTGGAATGCTGCTGTTGTTGTAGACATCCCAGCCTCCCCATGCTCCTCCTCCTCCTCCTCCTCCTGCTCCTCCAGAACTGTGTGGTCTGTGTCCTGGTGCTAATCACGTCAGTATGGAAGTGCCTTTTTGTGGGTGTAATTACACGACCGGCTGGGTGGGTGGCTTCCTCAATGGCTTTGTGATTAGATGGTGAGTGCAGGGGAGCAAGGCATGCTACTGGAGCAAGAAGATTGGGCAAGGCGTTTTTTTCCTATTGCCAATATTTATAAATCGGAGTGTAATATCTACTAAACTAGGAGTTCAAGATGTTGAAGTTCACCACTACACAGTACTCCAGGTCGGTATTATATTTTGTATTACTTTTTTTGCATGACTGTGGTTCTGTCGACAGCTACCGCAACATGGTTGCACACTTGGGTTTGGGTTTTAGAGGACAAAAATGCTTTTTGTTGCCTACTTCAACTTCAACTCATTGTGGTCTGCTGAACTCTACCATGTGCTTCTGTGAGCGTTAAAGTGACACAGTGAGTTAGGAATGGAAAGATTTTGTCATCTCGCAGATAAAATCCCCACTGATGCATCTAAAGCTCCCCCATTGTGCCTCCACTGTCCACACTAAATCCTTCTCTTCCTGCCTCAACTCAATGCAGCCTTTTTTAAATGTCTTTATTCTCCCCACACCTACTGGTTTATCTAGCTTGGAAAGAATGCCTTCAACTTATGACTGCCTTTACGGAGGGGCTCAGTGTTTTGTGGTAACAAGTAGCCTATTCGCTTACTGCTTTTGAAGGATGGAGGTCTGACAGCAGGGTTCATTGTTGTTGACAGGTGTAAGTGACATCCGAGTGTGCTGTTTTTGCTGCCTCCTTATTTTCCCCTTTTTTCCCCTCCTCTCTCTCTGTCTCCCTCTCTTCAGTCACAATGAGCGGAAGGTGACCTGCAAGCATCCCGTCTCAGGCATCCCCTCGCAAGACAACTGCATCTTTGTTGTCAACGAACAGTAAGTCTTTTATTCTTGCTTCTGGAAATGCCACAGAGCAGCATTTCTGAGCTCTGCGTTCACACATGTTGACCTCCCGATATGAGTGTCATACATTGGTGCAAAGCGACGCATAGCCATGGTAACCCTTTTATATTGACAACAACATTGTCATCCCGTTGCTTGTGCGGCCTGTATCTTTGCTGGAGATATGTTGGAATGAAATGTACTGCCATCATGGTTTGGCTTTGGGCATTCCGTGCTAAGGGCTGAATGCATATGTCTGGATTTGTTGATGCTGAAGTCTAAGGCTTCTAACGGGCTAGTTGCTCATTCTCCATCCATCACCTTTACCAAAGAAGGAGGAACAAACACGTACGCATCCACGCCATTTGTGGAGACACCCATGTGACCTCCTGTCTTACTTATTCCCAGGAGGCATCACATGTTTTGTTCTCATGACGGGCGCAGTTCATCTCAGTAGAACAACAGTTCAATGAATGTCCCCTTTTTAAAACGAGATTCAGGAAGGATAATCATAGCAAATAGGTGACTCTCACAAAGGAGAAGCTGAGGTGTGGCTTCAACACTCTGCTCTCACTTTAATGCTTTAAGGGAAGTATGTGGGTGTATACGAAGAGCGCGGGCCCTATGAACGGCTTCATATCCGCATTTTCCAGGATGCTCCTTTCGCAAATGGACAGATAATTATAGACAGGCTATCATTATTTTGACAGAGTAGTGGCTAAATGTATACACGTGAGCCAAAGGTGGCTCAACTTTCACTCTCTCCTCCCGCCAAAGGTCTTCCGTAACAGATTGGCTTGTTCGTCAAATACCGTCAAGATAGTTTATCATCGTTCTATCATGTCAAATGTTTGCTTCTGCACTGCTCAAAGCCAAACCAATGTTCTTCCCTATTTTCTGTTCGTCATACAAAAATCTCCCTGATATCCACATGACTAAAAACACATGACCGTTACCAAAGTGGAGTGTTGTTTTTTGTTGTATCATAGTCATAATACACAGTGACATATTCACCTTATTGTGACACATTCACCTCCTAACTGCTCCTCAAACTGTCAAGGACACAATGTTATTCCCAGCTATGGAAAAGATTACATTTTCATACAAATTATGGGGGCGGGTGGATGAACCTTATTGGCCCATAAACCATCCAAGATACTACAAATGAATAGGACAAATCCAGTTAACTTAACAGCAGCCTGTGTAACAAGATGTCTTGTACTTGTACACTGAGGAAGTGGACGTGATGCTTGACCTCTGGACATACTGCTCTTAATCCTGCTGTTGGCGGTGTTTGAGCAACCGTAATAACGGGGAGGAAAGCTTCAGCCTGGACCAGTTACAAAAGGTCCAATTAAGAAGTTAAGCTGCTCCCTCCTTCCCCAAATGAAAGATACAAATTACTTCTTCTGGAGCTTCTGCGCAGAAGAACTCAAATGAGTGATGATTGCAACATTCATGTTGGGGATGATTGAATCCAAAACAGACACACAAATGCTTGCTTTCTAAGTCCATTTGTATGATTCATGTATACATTAGACCCACTGTGCAAGTTGGTATACAGATGGGACAAAAGTTGTATAAGAAGATATATATAATTAAGAAAGTATAATGAAGAAAAACCTACATTTAACTCACACAATTGAACGTGCAGAGCTCACTTCAAGCTAATCATGGTGTTTACATTGGCTGCTAGCTCTATGGTCCGCGTCACGCTAATGTCATTGAGTCTGAGCTCTGCCCACATCACAAACATATCAGTCCATTACCCTGTCACTTTGATTTGAGTTGAAGGCGATCCCAAGGGCCTTTCAAATTCAATGGTGAATGTTAATGTTAGCATAATTCGTCAAATTACAGCATCTAGTTTTGAGTGCTTTCCACTTGCCATGTTTTTTAATGACCTGTTCCGCCTGATGGTTGAGGATAATTGATGTGGTAATAATTAACCAGTACAGACACGCGTGTGGTCTATGGCATGGCTCTTTGAAGTGGCCAGTGGTAAAGTATTAATTAGCAGGTTTAAGTGGTCTGTTTAAGTGGTAGTGATCAGGTTATTTTTCCCAATTCTAGATGGAGCACAAGTATTGACATCATCGATGTGAAGGCCATAAACCAGGTCTTGCCATGATGTCAAACTCCTGATGCTGATCATTTCAATGCAGTGACTGTCAATCTTGTATTCATACATATTGTATTTCCAATTTCTCTCCCATTTTTCTTTTACCTTATAGTGTGAACTGTGGAAAATTGGGTCACTCTGTATTTGGCAGGTAATGCACAGGTTGGGTATAATGAATGCCTATGTCCACCATGTGTATTTATTTTTGGAGTCAAAAGAACCTTCACACATCTTTGTCTGTCTATGCACTGTATCATTTCACACTAACAACAGGCCGTGAGGTGTTTGAGGAGAGCTTTGCTCAGTGTCCTGTTATGCGTTTGCGTGCCAGTGTCATGCAAGGTGTCTAATATTGTCTGCACCGCGTGTGCTTTCAAAGCAAAAGCACAAAGGAACCAGTAGCCTAACCACTGGTGGGCCTCCTGGCCCTTCTTCATGTGGGGCTTTGGGGAGATTAAGCGTTTCAAACATTGACTTCACATTTACTGCTATTCATTCACCGCTCATAAACCCAAGTTCATCTGAGGTTTGAGTGCTTTCTAAAGTTAGGTCTTGAATCTTAAGTCTTGCTTCTGCACTCTGGTGTGGCCGTGGCGTGCTAACTGACTCACAGAGTCCCGCTACATTACACTTCGAAGTGTCAAAGGCTTTTAACGTTAGCCCCCTTTTCTGATACAAAGTCGCTATGCGTAGTGTTCGATATGCGCCACGGCTGCGTGACAATGAGGTTCCTCCACCGCTATGAGGATGTATACCATGGCTACACTACACTAGCTTTGATCCCATGCCCCGAGCCTACAGTCATCGAACGCTGGCTCAAGTGCTGTTCAACCCCCGTACATAATATTCCCGCCGCTGGAAGCTTACCTCGTGGCCTTTGTTGGTTTTCATTCCCCTCTTCCCACCCTGAATGCCTGAAGGTCACGTGCACAGCCAAACAAAAGTATTCTAAAGCGCCCTGGTTTCGTTACAGAATGCTGCGTGGTCAATTTAAAATGCCCCCTCAGCCAGTCAGTTCAGGATCAACACACACACACACACACACACCACCTCACCCCCAGCGGAGCCGGGTCTCGGAGAGGGCTTAATCCCTCTGCTTCCTTTTCACGTGTGCACTCACACACCCACACACAATTAGTCCAACACAAGTGGTGGTGGTTGTGGTGGTGGAGGAGGAGAGAGAGAGCTCTGTATATTCTTTGTATTTGGATTCGATCCAAAGGCTTTGTTAGCTTGTGTGGCAGCACTAAGCTAATCCTTTACAGCATGGGGGCAACATAAGTTTAGGCGTGTGAGCCAAGTATATTTATACCTATCAGTCACCAGGGTTTAATGTTTGTATCTGGGAATGGGGCACTTTGTTATAGGGGCACACTTAATTAGTTCTTGTGACGAGCTGTTACGAATTGAAACATGATACAGAGTTTAATAATCATTTTCTGGTCATCAGTAATTGTCTTTTTTCACTTTTCTGTATATTATTCAATCAATAATCAGACCTGATGGCCTTGTTACAACCACTGCATCACGTGCACCACGCTAACTGGTAAAAATGACTCAAACCATACTGTATGATGAAAATATGTATTTATTTCATCCCGGTGCACCTTTTTGATTAAAGGCCATTACTATTACTTGTGTGTACATGATGCTACAGTACAGTCAAACAATTGTACACGTGTGTTCTACGGCTGTAATGTGCAGCACAACGCAACAGCCGTGATACACAACCAATTTCCCAGTACATTACTTAGCATTTATTCCTGCAGTCTTTCTATGCCCATCTGCCTGCACCACTGCAGCTCATGTTGGAAAGATGCTGCTGATGCTCTTGCTCTCTTGCTCTCTCTCTCTCTCTCTCTCTCTGTCTCTCTCTCTGTCTCTCTGTCTCTCTCTCCCCTTTAATTCCAGCACAGCCAGTGGGATTATCAAGCATGCCGTAATTGGCAGTAAAGCCCCACACTGTATAACTCTGTCCACAAATTGACTGTCAGCTAAATAGAGCCATGTCCAATGTGGGAGTTTTGTGTTTTTTTCTTCTTCAAATAACGTGGGCCAATCTCTTCCGCCCACATTGCTTCATGTTGTCACAGAGAGTTGACATGACATCGATTACGGGCCACTCACTTAGCATTCGGCCTGACAGTCGGCGGTAGTGCTGCTGACACACAACTATCTTGTTAAGGCTGAGCTACAGGGAGGGCTTAGGGTCGTGGTCAGATGTTCCACTCTCCTATAAAAAGACACACAACTGTGATTTAACTGATGTATGCAGGAGGATGCAGCTGTTCAGGATCCCTTATATAAATGTATGATCAATGCCGCTCCTTCTAGAGAGAAAGAGTTGTGGGGCTTCCTTTGCATGTCATGGCAATAGCAATACATACAACTCATATGTTATTTACTTCCATTGTTGTGTCCCATAGTTTTTTTATCTAGGGCCTGTATGTATACATGTATGTATATAGTGTCAGCTGTCCCTGTCCCTGCATGAGAATGAACACCTTCGATCTGTTGCTTGCTATGATAACTGTCGTCTATGTGTCTCTCTTCTGTGTTTGTGCTCCTGAATCCAAAGAGCATGCACTCAGTCTGTGATGGTGAGGTGATGGTGATGGCAATCGTGGTAACAGCAAATGATGCCACAAGCCAAGGTCTATTATTGTGACCCATACCTTGCTTAGCGTCTTGTATCAGGGCAGGTGTTTTGGTGAGTGTTTCTGAGCACTCACTGTTGGGCCAATGGGAGAGCAGAGCAGGGGGAGGGTTGTGCTTGTTCAGTGACCTCAAACCCGATATATCCGTGAGATGACACCTTTTTCACTGCCGCAGTGTATTCGTTATTTCGCTCTACTTCGGTTTTCTTGTCTCGGTCCCTCTAGACTTGCAACACACGGTAACCTGGAGAATTGAGGACATTTCCAGAAAAGCCATCGGAGGCTTGGTTTTGCAAATGAATGCAGAATTTGATATTTGGCTTCATGTTTGTTTTTATTCCAAAAGTGTTCCTCGCTGCTGCTGCTGGATCTATGATTTTCCTTGCTGAGAAGTCTCTAGAAAGACTCCCCTCTGAGGCGTTCCTGGCCTAATTCACTGCTGCTGCTGTTACTGCAGAAGCTCCGTTTGTCAGGCAGACGTTGCAGACCGTTGACATTTGTTTGGAGGTGAATCACAGCGAGAGTAATTGGCTCTGTTCGTAGATTCATGTTTTCAGATTTAATTCGAACCGAACAACCGAAACAGACCAAGTAAATTTGGGAATAGAATTGGGGCCGATACAGCTAGGCTTCCTCAACCTACTTTTTCTTTTTACGTGTTTGATATCAAGGTCACTGAGCAAAACGGGGTGGGTCTTTGTGTCTGTTCTGGATTGCAATGTGCTGCCTGTGTGTCACCTGGTGCAGGTCGGCCCCCAAACCCCCAGCCAATGAAAAGAAGGAGCGACTCCTCAGCAACATGAGTGAGGCCTCCAACTACATGGGCGGCTCGGACTACGCCACACACCAGAATAGCCCGGCCGGAAGGGTGAGCGGTCACGCATACACGGGTGACGTAAGACCGGAAGGGACCTGCGGGACACCATGCTCGGCTCATAATGATTTTGGAAAATACATTTGTGCTAACGACAGATTTGTTAACTCAACTTTTGACCTAGAGCTTGTTTTTCAAGCCCTTAAGTATAACCTATTCTGATTCTGATTTTGTCCATGTATATTTACAGCCCTCGAGACCCTCGAAGAAAGTCCATAATTTCGGGAAGCGGTCCAATTCTATCCGGAGAAACCCCGGGGCGCCTGTTATCAAGAGCAACTGGCTGTATAAACAGGTATGTGATTTCAAGGAAACTAACATCTTGGGTGCTAAATCCAAAATCTGCAAACTGCACTGGTAATATGTACGTTTCATCTCTGGAAATAAAGATGTCCTCGCGTCGCCCATCTGTTCAGTTCTTGTATAAAACTGTCCCTCACTTAATCTGTTTCAATTTAAACCAAAGTGCAGGATTGCTTTGTTAAGCTTTCCCTCTAAGCCCGTCACCTCGGGGGCACATTGCTCCAAATAGAAGCCTTCATCCCGGTTCCCTTGTTGGTGTGCACCCAGGGTGAGAGGGTTTGGCTTTATTGAGGCCGTTATTAGCTTGGGTGTGGCTCTCATTTCTCCCTGAAGTGAACGTCTCATTTAGTC
>OMOU01044902.1:0-10901 GCA_900312585.1 Malacocephalus occidentalis
GGTTAAAAGGTTTCTATTGTATATTTTCATACAGTGGCTTATTGTTCTGTTAATCTTTCCACAATAAACAAATGAACCAACGAAGCCTGTGGCATTCGGCCTTTCCAAGTGTCCCCCCATGAGCATCAAACGTTTCCTGGAAAGAAAATAGTGACATATAGCCCTCACGTTGTAAATAATGGCAAGGTAAGCACTTTGACTTTGTTGCCGCCGACTCATTTGGGCCACACTGTAGATTTAAAACCGGTACGGCATAGTAAATATGGGACACGTTTCAATGCCTACAACATAGTTTCAGCAGGAAACACAAAATGGACACATATGGCGGTGAATCCCATCTTTGACCTTGTGACGGCCAGTCGGCCTCAGGGGTCTACTGCCGTGTTTGGTTATGACCTTTCCGTTAAAAGAACAAGTTAGCAGTATGCATGTGCCCGGAAGGGAAAATTCCAGTAAGCTAATGCTAGCAACGGGGTGTCAGCCTGTGTGGTGTCCAAAAAAAACATTCTCAGCCAATAAAAATGTGTACGCCATAAACAATAAAACTCCTTGACTGTGGCACTATCGTCGCTGGCAACTACAGGGATCGGACGATCCTATAATGCTATGTAGTATTGTGTAGCATTGGAACAATAACATACACCTATTAGAGCCACACTGTGTGTATTTAATGGTGAAACTTCCACTTCCAAATGTTAATTATATACACCTTTTTAAACAAAAGCCACACCACACCATTTTGTATTCCGATTGGCTACAAAATGGAGAGTGCCTGACTCGACAGGTCAGAGGACACAGCTGCATTTTACGGCCCAAAAATTCCAATACAGGTTTCCTAAATGGCATCGGCATGTGTTGCCTTCCGAAACAAACCCTCAATCATCCAAACCTGACAGTGGTAGCTGTTGAACTAAGGGGGCTCGATCGCTGGTTCAATATATGTATACTGTGGTGTGAGGCCAAGATGTGACTACCGGTCGGTAGTCACTGTACATACATCAGCGTATATCTCTGCCTATACGGCCTACGCTCAACGTATAGCGTGTGTGTATACATTTATTCAGTCATTTAACTGCTCTACTGTCGCACTTCTGGTTGGATGCTAACTGCATTTCGTTGTACTCTGTGCAATGACAATGAAGTCTAATCTGTATATAGTGTAGAAGTGTCTAAGAGACACACAGGGGAAACCCCCAAGGGCCTCTCACGTGATAATGTCTCTAACGTCTAAAATGTCCAATGCCCAACACTAGCTGGACACTGGTAGTGTGCTTTAGGTTACTAATCAGTTTAAATAGGGCTTTAATTGTAGTTGCATGCGTTTCTGGTTAATCGTTTTATTTACGTCGTTATTTTCATGAAGTTTATAGAACCAATGTGTGCGTTTCCTTTTCAAGCAAACAGTTGGAGAAAATTACATCATGGAGCTATTTGCCAAAAAGCAGAATGATAAATATAACCACATAAGCATATAAAAAGTAAGTCATATAAACAAGTAGGCATATAAACAAGGCAATTAAAAAAAATATATTGTAATTTTTTTTTATGTCTCAGGACAGACCATGTTTGTCTGCATGTATGCATGTCATAAGTTATGTAGTAAATCTATGCGAGTGCATGAACTGTGTACTACCTATGTGTGCATGTGAGTGTGTGAATGGGAGGAACAATGAGGGGGGGCCCTGGTGAGGTCAGAGGTCACAGTGCTGGTGGCACGCGGGAAGAAACCCAGTTTTAGTCTCTGTGTTCTAGCAGCATGACTGTGGAGGAGCTTGCCTGACTGCAGCAGCTGGAACAGTTTGTTGTTGGGTTGGTGAGGATCCTTCATGATCCTGCAGGCTCTGCTGCGACACCTCATTGAGTTCAGGTCCTGCAGTGTGGCGAGTGTAGTGCCAATAGTGTACTCGGCTGAATGCACCATCCTCTGCAGAACCCTCCTGTCCTGAGAAGAGCTGTTGTCGAACCAGGCGGTGATACTTCTTGTCTGGATGCTCTCCAGCGCACCAGCCTAGAGGGTCTGTAGGATCCTTGTAGGTTGTAGAGGCGCTGCTTTGCCTTCCTCACCAGAGTGTCAATGTGTGTAGTCCAAGTCAGATCCTCTGTGATGTGGACTCCCAGGTACCTGTAGCTGCTCACCCTCTCAACAGCAGTCCCATTAATCCACAGTGGAGTGTAGGTCCTCTGTAGAGTCCTCCTAAAGTCCACAATAAGCTCTTTAGTTTTGGAGACATTCGGCATGAGGCTGTTGTCTTGGCACCTGAGTGACAGGTTAGCAACTTCCTCTAGGTAGGCCTTCTCATCTTTACCGAAGATCAGGCCCACCACCACTGTGGCATCTGCAAACTTGATGATGGTGTTGTAGCTGGACTTGGCCACATAGTCATGTGTGTACAGGGAGTACAGTAGGGGACTGAGGACGCAACCCTGAGGGATCCTTTGTTCAGGGTGAGGGGTTTGGAGGTGTGGCCGCCAACCCTGACAACCTGGGGCCTAGCGGACCAGTCCAGGATCCAGGCGCACAGGTCTTTATTCAGTCCCAGCTCAATGAGCATGCCAGCCAGTCTGGTGTTGAAAGCTGAACTATAGTCAATAAATAGCATTCTCACATCGCCGACACTGTCCACTTCTGACTGTCAAGATAAGAGAGGGATCTGTGCAGTACCTGGAAGTCAACAGCTTCTGTGGATCATGTTTGGCCGGTAGGCAAACTGCAGCAGGTCCATGGAAGGAGGGTAAGAAGGTGCAGAGGTAGTCCTTCATCAGCCTCTCAACACATTTCCAGGGCCACCGGTCGGTAAGCATTCAGGCATGCTGGAGAGGCAGTCTTGGGCCTGACCAGACCACCTGAAGCAGGCTGGGACCACGGACTCAGCTAGTGAGGGTTTGACTATTGTGGTGAACATTGGAGCTAGCCGTTTAGCATAGGTTTTCAGTGTTCACCAAGATATGTCACCTGGACCTGCAGTTTTCCTGGTGTTCACCCTCATCAAAGCCTTCCTCACGTGGTGCTCAGTTACAGAAAGATTGTGCTCATCCCAAGGTGGGTAGGTTGTATTGTGTGTCTATTGTTTTCCCTGTCTAGTTGTTCTAGTTCTGTTTGCCATGTGTCCCGTCTGCCCCAGCTGTGTCTCATCTGTGAGCACCCCTCATGTCTCTATATAAGGCATGTTCCCCAGTCAGTCCTTTGTTGGATCATTGTTTTCTGTTACGGGTTCTGTGTCACTTTTAGTTGGAACACAAATGTGACTTGAGATCGGTTCTGTAACCTAGATTCTCTATATGCAGATGAACTAGGGCTGTCAGTTGACTGGCACACAATGAATACACACCACAAAAAATCCTAAAATCATATCAACTGTTTATCAGTTACAAAGCAAATATGCAGCATGTTCCAATAAAAAAATCGCAATAAAAAGTGCGTCCACGTTCTGGAGACGTCAGTTTATGAGGTTGTTTCCCTGTTTGTAGTTTAGAGAGCTCTTTTGGAGAAAGTTGTTACCCAAAACTAAACTGTTGCATACCATCATGTTATCAAAGCAACCTATATTCACATACTGTCTACCGTGAAGCAGGCTTGGAACGCCGACTGCAAACAAGATGAATGACCTCAGATCGGTGGCAATTAGAAAAATCCGCATTTGTGTGAAGAACATGAAAGCGCTTATAACAAGAGACATATTTTGGGCATTATTTTATGAAACCGTAATGCATCATTTTATCAGAAATGTATCGGCCAACCCTAGTTAAATTTTAAAGCAGTTGCTTGGCTGGTAGAGTGTTTCAAACAGTAAAAGGACAACATTCCCAAAGTGCATTTAGGTGTCAAGGAGCCATGCTTGCAAGCATGATTGATCAATATGCACCTGCTCTGCCATTTGAATGAGCTTGTCGAACTCAGGGTTAAGGGCTAATGCTTTAGACGCTAACCTCTGCATTCCTTCAAGGCGATATGTTGAGACATGACCCAATTGTCTCACACACACACACACACACACACACACACACACATGTATATGTATATATGGGCCTGTCATTCATGACGCATCACCGACACGTTTCTTGGACAATAGCAATGCAAGGCTTTAATGGACAGAGGTCAAAGGTTATGGTGCTTCTGGGAGTGGCTCTTGAGGGAGTAGCAGGCTACCCTTTCAGACTGATGTGTACTGTAGTGTAAAAATTAGGACAATTAGGGAGGGGGGGCTTTAAAGTGTTTGGGAGTCGGCCAGTGCTGTCATTTTGTCGAGGAAGAAATGAGAAATATAGGACAGTGGACAGTGGAAAGAAAACACGGCATTTAATGGAGAAAAATGAATGACATTTATATTTAGGGCATTTGGCAGATGCTTTTATCCCAAGTGACTGACAAAGAGTACATTTGTTGATAAAGAGCAATATATCGTTGTGGTAGATAAAGATAGGAATTGAGCAGGTTTCAAGCATTCATCGTATACAGTTATCAGAATCCATTTATTAGATAAGTAAGACAAATGTACAAGAAGAAGGGATTTTGGGTTTACTTTGACCTGCGAAATCGGTAAAACTGAAGGCCGGGCTGACTTAATAGCCAGCATGATCTTTATTGGTCAATAAAGATGAAAACATAAGGAAAACAATTGGGGAGGAACGTGAAAAAGACAAGTCTTGTTCACATTGACATTCAAACAAAGTTTCTGAGCAAAAAAGCTCATCTTAAAAGCTCTAAAAGCAAGATTCAAAGTGACGTACTTACCGATCACCGATGGAGAATGTATTAATGTCTTTCACAGATATGGAGTTAAGGAGAAAACGCACAACTCACATGCTCGTAGTAAGTGCTAGTACTAGAAGGTACGCTATTGTCTCATTTTGTCACACAATGCCCGTTGTTTTCTAGTCTAGCCACCATTGCACTTTAAAAAAGCCTAACAGAAGCACGTAAAGAAAACAGTCGCATTAACAACAGGAACTATGGGGGGGATGGAGAAGGAGCTGAAATCTCTGTCCTCTGACTGAATACAGTACAGGTTATGTCCTCCAGCTGGTATGTATGATTCAATGTAGATTTTCTTTCAATGAAACAAGTCGAATAAAGTCGAGCGGCCCACCCACTAATTCATGCAAGATCTAAAAGCTGACCCACTCTGTGTTATTTGGCCATTCGTCTGTCTGGATTCATCGTGCCCTAACAGACTGGGCGTGGTTACTTTGAATTTGAATTGTAGGGACAGAACAACAATGGTGTTACTACCACCTGGCCAGTAATTATCTGTGTGAAGGTGTTTGGAATCGATAAACAGAAGAAAACAAAACAAAAGGATCAATTTAGCATCCGTCTGACATTAAGAGCATAATGGAACATATGAAGGATGAATGAAACGAGGCTAAAAGAATGTACGTTGTGACTGCCTAGTGAGAGAGTAAACATTCTGTTGTGTCCTTGTGTCCACACAGACCTTGGGAATTGTCACTCCTGAGTATGCTGAGCAGACCTAGTGTATGACATGTACCTCGCAATAAGCACCTCCATTCTTATGGAGGCATAGGAGGATTGGAATGTTAGTTATTGTGTTAGTAGTAATGGGTTTCTTTTGGTCATTGTTAAGTAATTAACCATGGAATTATTTGTCATTATGGGGAGGCATTGTTTATTGTGCCAGTCGTGGAGAACGTTTGTATTCGTTTACGGTTATATAAAGGCCGATTTAAGATTTTACAGTACTACAACTCTCTTGAGTCTTTACCATATGGCGGACTATTGACAACAATGGCCAGCAAAAAAAAAAATCCTGTGAGGCATTCTGATGTAGAAGCCGGATAGACTTTAAAAAGACAGCGTCCCCGGGGCTAGCAGTCATAAAAATTCCACCCATGCATTCGCTCCTCCGGTTGTGTTTCTGTTAAGTATGCAGGGGATTTTTTTGCTGCTGCTGCAACACTTCTTTTCCTAATTATTGATATTTTTATTTTAAATGTTTACATGAAGACTATCTGTTATATTTAATCCTTTATCCCATTACCACCAATGTCATGTTTTTACATTTTTTTACAACAGAGTTAATCCAATTAAATCATTATTGACGTCAATCCATCTGTCCATTTGCGTGGAGGATGGATCTGAGAGGTTGAGAGTCCCAAAGATACTCAGTCAGTTGGACAACACACGAGACGTCTGCTACGTCTCCTCCACCATGGCTTGTGTGCGACCATGTGTCGACATTTTGTTGAAGGCACTTTCTCGTGTCCTTTGTGCCTATATGCACGGGCGCCTCCTCTTTCACCCAAAACACATTTACAGCAAGCGTACGCTACCAGCTCACTGAAGACTACATTACCACCTCACTTCACAGAGCAGCGTATGTGCTTTCTTACGTGACATTTTTCATCTTTATTATGGGTATTGTGCCATTCCCCATAAATACATATATTCTTCCCAATACATACACTATATATATATATATATATATATATATATAGTTTCAATACATATATTTTCTTTTATATATATTAATAGATATTTGTTTATATTTGCCTACTTCCTACATACTGTCGCCTGCCATGTCACAAGAGTTTCTCTGTTCAGACTGGCCTTGTGTTGTGTTGTACATGCAACAATAACACTTTGATCTGTTTACCGGTAGCTCTACAATACACTACAATATTAACACTACAATATTAACCAGGCATACATTATGTCAAGCCTCTAATAATACTTCATTTGAGATCTAGGTCTCAATTCTCAAGTTTAGACAGCTTGCTCATTGTAAAGAATTGTGGCACGATATGATTTGCATTCAGTGTGTCATCATGCAAATCCTGGAAAGTCCTATTTCTGGGAAATAACTATTCTCTTATAGGGGTTGTTGGGGTTGTTAATTATTTATTTGGCCCAACTGGAAACAGACATTCACCTATAGATTAAGTAGGGTATATACGTATCCAGGACAACAGGATATATCATGTAGCCAGCCACTGGCCAGTTTGTTAAAACTTTCTTTCCTTCACCACATCTTCCCCAATCAGACTCGACTTAAAAGTTATGCATGGTGGTGTTTCGAGTCGAATTATAACGCTCATCTCTGTTTTTTCTTAGCCGTTTTTTTTATTTCAATATGTCAGAAAACTCTTGTTTGACTACGTCTGTGGCCCTCTCGACTGACTGTGGGCTTGAGGAATTGCGTAATGTAACGCGCTGCATATAGCACAATAAAGGAATACCATGAAAGAGAGTGTGCGTGTATAGGAGGAGTGCGCGACAGTGCGCGATCTTACCCACAACTCGCCCTTTCTGCTCCAGCCTGCGTGTATCTGCGGGCAAGCCGCGCGCGGTGCAGGGGACGGGGGCGTGCGAGTCTTCCAGTGGCTCGAGCTTTGTTCTGCCACTGCCTGCGCTGTCTGCAGCCTTGCCAGCCTTGCCAGCGGGCACCGGGCACCCATTGTTGAGGGTACTACCTCCACTATCCCGCGACTGGAGCTGCAGTTTAAGTTGCTTGTTCTCCTGTTCTTTGACCGCCGTTTCCAGCAGCATAGAATTTAGACTCGACCCCACAGTCTTGCTTATTTCCTGGACTGCGAGTTGCACCACTTGCTCCAAGACAGGCTCGAGTTGTCCTTGAAAGAACGAAATGTATACGGACCCGTTCATGATTGCGCCCCGTTCGGTTTAAGAGCTCGCTCATTATTCTTTTGCGTCCCCGCTTCCTTATAGAAAATGACACACGGTCGGCTCTCCAGCAATTGAAACGCACGGCGGACTGCCTCCTCTATCACTATGCGTCGTGTGTACGCCATAGCAATCTGGTATACACCCCTTCGGACGCTACCGTAGGTCGTCTTGCGGAAGCGCAACAATATTTTCCCCATCTCGTGCTAAATGGTGCCAGCCCACATGCCGCGCTTCCCCAGCCTCGCCATTTTGCTTATGAGAATCATAACCAAGCGCTATTCCCACAGACGGAGCAGACACGACCCAATAGATGCCATTGTTTATACGTTAGACCAAGACTACCTAATCATTTGGAATGATTGAGTCAAAATCTATTTTTCCAATTAAATAAACTAATCGATGAAACATTTGATTAATTAATTAATTGTAGCTTCTATCGTCAATTATTATTAGGATGGACGACAACGGGGCACTTTTGTTATATTTTCCAATGTCATATGTTTATTCTCCTAATTTGTCTTAGTCTACAACATAACTTATTAATAAGTGGTCTTTCTTGTCGTCTCATATTTCCGTTACATGTTGTCGTTTCATATGAATGAATATGTGATTAGAAATTAGGAAGAATACTTCTTTCATTTATTTTTTAAACCGTTATTTGTCTTTACCCCTGAAGTAAAATAGAACTATTTATAACCCCAAGCAAACGTGTTTCTGCAAATACAAACTATACACGCAACCCCAATGGTGTGTTTGCTGTGTTCTTGAGCACTGTCTGTTGTAGAAACATCTGGTATCTCCAGCCAGACGACAACACACATGCTATGGACAGCCTACAGTATATGATTAGAAACGCCGCCCCCTCCATTACACACGCGGGCGCGCACATGGACGCGCGCGCCCACACACATACACATACGTGTATATATACGCGTATAGTATAGGCTACATGAAGTAGAGTATGTGCCTACGTACAGGCTACGTAGAAATCTATAGGTCTATACATCCTTCACTCACGCGCGCATCACGCATTGGCAAGGCGGGACACGTGCGAAAGCCTCCCTCAAACACAGAGCGTGCCGCAGCAACGGGACCCTCCCCCTGGCACGTTCGCATTTAGTGTCTGAAATACGGTAACCGACGTCAAACCCACTGGATGTTGCGTGCGTTCTCTTTGTTGTGCTGGGCTCGAAGAGGTCAAGTTCGTTCGATTATTGGTATGCCGCGGATTCTGTAGCGACTGCGCGGTCCGGCGGCTTAACGTTATGACAGAATCGCCCCATTTGGTCGTTTCCATCTGAAAGAGACCAGACTGTGGGCGGCCGGAGGGACGCAGTCTCTAATGTTTTTCAACGGAGCACCTGCACAATAAGAATGTATTATCTATTAAAAACAAATGTTCATGTTAATATTCATATTAATGTTAACATTCATATAATCAGTAACAGGGATATTAATATATTCATATTGCTAATTATCAATATCAAAATGAGTAAAGTAAGGGTGAAGAAAGTGGACATAATTATTTGATGGTGAAAGCCCGACGTTCTACTGGTTTATTTTGCGGCAGTGGGGCCCATGGACCGTTTTATGAGCTGTGGCCCTACGCACTGCTGAGACTGAAGCAATGGGCTTCATTTATAGAGCTTTTATGGGCTATACATTCAATGTGATCCAAGATCACTGCTTTTCAAACTGCATTGGTTTTAGAAGTATACATTGACACCAAATAAATACTGTTAAATACAGGTGTGTCATATGAACGAGATCAGGAAAAGGCTTGACAGTCCATGTAAATGCAGCCAACACAAGCTGATGTTGCTACATGCTATGATGAGTTTGTGCGTCAGCGAATTAACTATTTTTGAAATACTTCATATTCATTTTGTATACATAGTTCTTATATGTTCACATGATACATATTAATTAGCTATCTTCAGGGGCCAAAGAGGGGCTGCCCCAACAAAATATTGCAGTTGATAGGATTTTTTTAGGATTTAATCTTTGAACAGAAAGCTGTATCTTCTCTCTCTCTCTCTCTTTCTCTCTCTCTCTCTCTCTCTCTCTCTCTCTCATATTTCAACCTTTATTCTACTGTAGCCTATATTTAAGATGTTTTGTGTAGCTAAAGCACATTTTGCTAGCATGTCTCAGCTTGATAGAATCCCAGGTATGGCCGTGGGAATCACTTTTTCCGTCGTATTCTGCGATGTGTATCATAATTATTATTATTATTTATTAACTGTTGAACATATGCTGAATTAAAGACCACAATATTGTATTTTTCATCATAATGTATTCATATGGCGCCTCTCTCCATTTATGCATGCTCATTATGTAAATACACAAATATAAAAACATATACTTTGAGGTTTCCCACACAGAACTTACTTTAAATGAGGAGCTAATTCAAGGAAGCAACCCAGAGCAATTAAATATTTGCAATTGAATTGAAAATGAATATAAATGATTGCACAAATAGAAGTAAATACCCAGCTATCCTCCTATCTCTCTGAAGCAACCTGCTAGACTCTCATCAGTCAGGCTTCAAGGCCACACACTCCACAGAGACGGCCCTGCTCACGCTGACTGAGTCCCCTCCGTATCAACAGAGCCGTGTTTCTCTCACCTGTGCTCATGTCCACTCTGGCAGAGCTTGGCATTGCTGGGTCCACGTTATCCTGGTTCACTTCCTACCTGACTGATCGCACCTCTCAGGTCACGTGGAATGGCTCCCTGTCCAGACCCTGCACCCTTGACACCAGAGTGGAAGGGGGGGGGGGCACAATGGCACAGTCAGCGCAGAACGGTTTTGCAGCTGCTAATGGGCCCAAAGAGTTCAACTTCTGGAACAGGGCTGCGCTTGTCAATGTCACTTCTCTCTTGTCGGCAAAAAACGCATCTGGTGGACCCTGGCCCTGAGTATACATAAGTATAATTCATATGAATACAGTTGAATAACATGAACAAAGGAAAGTGCCTACTGCCTACACACACACACACACACGCACACACGCACGCACGCACGCACACACACTGTTTACTCACAGTCATAGAGCCACATTCCTTGTGAATCTATTAATCCGGTGTAAACCTAACATGCCCGTTGTCTATTTATTCAAACGGCTTTTATCACACTTACACAATAAGCAGCACACAATCACTCGCACGTACACACACACACACACACACACACACACCACTGATGAGAAGAACAGTTCGTCTTTGGGCACGTTGTTTTATTAGGAGAAACTTC
>OMOU01044904.1:0-12710 GCA_900312585.1 Malacocephalus occidentalis
TGGTCCTCCTGGTCCTCCTGGTCCCGCTGGTCCTCCTGGTCCTCCTGGTCCCGCTGGTCCTCCTGGTCCTGCTTGTCCACCTGGTCCTCCTGGTCTTGCTTGTCCTCCTGGTCCCGCTGGTCCTCCTGGTCCTGCTTGTCCACCTGGTCCTCCTGGTCCTCCTGGTCCTGCTTGTCCTCCTGGTCCACCTGGCCCTCCTGGTCCTGCTTGTCCTGCTTGTCCTCCTGGTCCTGCTGGTCCTGCTGGTCCTGCTGGTCCTGCTTGTCCTCCTGGTCCACCTGGCCCTCCTGGTCCTCCTGGTCCTGCTTGTCCTCCTGGTCCTGCTGGTCCTCCTGGTCCTGCTTGTCCACCTGTTCCTCCTGGTCCTGCTTGTCCACCTTGTCCTCCTGGTCCTTCTGGTCCTCCTGGTCCCGCTGATCCTCCTGGTCCTCCTGGTCCTGCTTGTCCACCTGGTCCTCCTGGTCCTCCTGGTCCTGCTTGTCCTCCTGGTCCACCTGGCTCTCCTGGTCCTGCTGATCCCAGGTATCCTGGTGCTGGTGTCTCTGCTGGTCTTCCACCAGTCGGTGCGTGCCCTGCTGGCCTCTGACTCCTCCGTGCCGCTGCAGCACCGGCTGTCCTGGTCCGCCGCCTGCCTGGGCTGCGCCGGTGCCGCCCTGCTGGCCGGTGGCTTGCTACTGCTGCTGCTGGCATTGCCCTACAACCCATGGCAGCGCTGCCTCCCGCCGCGCAGGCACAGCGGCGACTAGTGGCCAGGAGGCGGTACTGCACGCATGACATGACATGCAATGCATGACTCCGCCTAGTTTCTCCTCTCCTGAGGAAGTGGGCGGAGATAGAAGACCCACATGCCGATCACCTCTTTACAGAAAACCCTCCTCCATCCTAATAATAATAATAATAATAATATTAGTAATGGTCTGGTCAGGGATTTGGTCACAACCAGACCAGACCGGCGACAAGTTCCACTTCAACTGCCTTGTTTTTAGTTTTTAGCCATTTGTCCTTGATGGCCGGCCCGGCTCCATCTTTGAAACACAGCTATATTTCTTTTCATTTTGTGACATTTAATTTTATTCAGATAAATACAGAAAGTTTTATAAAGATTTATATTGGGTTGATAATGAATCGATGGCGATCTTAGTACTCAGGACAGTTTATGAAACATGGTTCTCTATGGTCTTATTAAGTGTGTTGCTCCACTTGCTAGCCTGCTCTAGAATCGCTTTGAGCTGACATTTTAAGGATATGAAAATACTTTGCGGTAACATTTTAAATCTGCCAAAAAACTGTTTAAGATTATTTTTGGTGAACAGTTTAACGTTAATATTTACAAAGTGACATTTTAATGTGTACACAAAGTGCTTGTCTTAATGCAACGAAAACCAAAGCTGTGCAAAGTGAAACCTGGTGTGCAGCACCCCCCAGTGGCAGAACACTGGTCATGGCAGTTCCTCTCTCTGATTGGGTGGAATCAAGAAATCCAGAAATCAATGCCACTTATGATGCTGCTGTCCCTGACGTTTGAATGCAGTTTATAGTTAGTTAGTTCGTTATTTAGCATTTAGTGTATTGTCATTTAGCATGTGCTTATCCTTTAATCAAAAAAGTCCAAACTTTTCTCTGGTTCTTTTTAAACTCAGATGAAGATTTATAAATTACATGATTTTTGCTATTAAACATCAATATTTCATGTTAAATATTGAATTCCTGTGTGCGTGTTCAAATATATTGAACACACACACACACACACACACACACACACAGTGCCTCAGGGTCTGCTGTAGGCAATATGTGAGGCAGAGATATCCTCTATACTAACACATAGACATACAGTATATTTATAGTATGAGTAGTCGTATTTATATTGGTATTACTGACCTTGAAGGATACGTGTTACACACACACACATGCACGCACACATGCATGCACACACGCACGCATACGTACACACACCCCTGTCCTGTAATGTGAGGGGAAAACTGTAGACCCCCTACTGAGTGTATATATAGACCTACCTACAGAGAGAGAGAGAGAGAAAAACAGAGAGAGAGAGAGAGAGAGAGAGAAAGCGGGGGAGGAGAGAGAGATTCGGTGAGGGCCGGAGAGATGGGATATATCTGTGAGTGTCTGTTAGAAACAACACATTTACCATTCAAATTCTTACATAACTTTATTAAATGTATATATACAGTTTATATGTGTGTCTATATATCAATATGTGGGCTGCCTCCACCAGCATAATGTCTGTAAGGGAACATTTCCCGATACAGGCTCCAGGGTGGTCTTGTTTCACTGTCCAGCTGACCTCTGACTCTAAGGTCTAAGGTCAAAGGCCAAAGGTCAAGTTAAAGGTTGTTTCTGGTACAGCAGCATATGAGGACAGTCCAGTGGAACTGACTGTGTGTTGGTCCCGTTGGATTTAATAACTGACTGATCTGTGGATGATCAATATCTGGTCAACAGTGAAACAAGACCACCATAACATCCTATTCTGTAGTAAAGCTGTAGTTACACAGTAGTCACATTGTAGTCACGCTGTATTCACATTGTATTTATGCTGTAGCTATGCTGTAGTTACACTGTAGTCACATTGTAGTCGCGTTGCAGTTACGCTGTAGTTACACTGTATTCACATTGTAGTCACATTGTAGTCAAGCTGTAGTCACATTGTAGTTACGCTGTAGTTATGTTGTGGTTACATTGTGCTTAAGTTACGCTGTAGTCGTATTTACAATGTAGTTACATAGTAGCTTTGTGTCGTCACATTTGAGTAACAATGTAGTTCCCTTGTAGTTACAGGAACTTTAAAACAATATAACATTAGAAATATCAATATATACCACCACAAAAAATAAATAGATATAAATTCTATTGCCTACAGTTAGCACACTAGTCAGAACGTTAAAAACACAGATTATTAGGCTACATTGGTAATGTTGGAAAACGAAATGGATGGCCAGGAAAGGGAATCATTGTGGGGGAGGCTGGTCATTAGCCACTCCCCTTTTATACTACCGGTCAGCTGCCCCTCAAGCAAGGCACTTCGAACCCCAATCGCTCAGGGCAGCCGCTCTCTGGCGCCCCCGCAGGCAGACTGCGGGAGGGGTCGAGGAATAAAGGTGAGAGAGAGTGGTGGTGTTATACATCATGCTCTCTCGCCCCGGGCCACAGAAAGCACATATGAACACAGCTGGGTCACGTGACACCGTTCATCTTAAAAGCAACCGATAAAATGTGAGAAAAATGGTTTACAAAGGTGTACAAATACCCTGCAAATACCATGCCGATATCATAGAAACATCAGCAGCAGGATATAATACTCACCGAGGTACACTCTGGTGGCAGGAATGGTTCCTATTAACATCTGGAATGGTCTTTATAACACTGGGGGTCCCTCTGTGTCATGGTGTAGCTCTCTCTCGCTCTTGTGTGGAGGCTATAGTCTCTCTGTCTCTCTCTCTCTCGCGTGCGGAGGCGATAGTCTCTCTATCTCTCCCCCTAATCGTAGGCGCATTAGAAAGTGCATTTGAGGCTCGGTATTATACAAACTGTGAGCGGCTGTGTTCAAGATGCCGCATCTTTTGTACCTTTCCTCATTTTCGATATCCCGTATTGTGCCTGTAAGCACGTCGTCCTGGCCTGCACCTGCAGCGCCTGCACCTGCAGCGCCTGCACCTGCAACGGCTGCAGCCATGGAACAGCCAAGCAGCCGTTAGCGTGGATCAGCGACAGTCGCTCTGAGGACAAGGGAGCGGCGGCACTTCCTGTCAGGCAGATCAGTTCATCAAAGACGTCATGTTTACTAGCGGAGAAGCACTCCGAGAAGTACTCCGCTCCTCAACAACTCTGCCGCGGCGACGACGTACATCTCTTGATATATTTTTCAAACATTAGCTATAATTCCTTCCACCTGAATTGAACTGACTTCTGACCCCGTTGCCAACGGTGCCAGCCCTTTTTGGGGGGGTAGCTCAGCCCACTCGAAAGCAACCCTCTGTGTTCATCCTACGAGTCCAGAATTGCCAAACTCTTGGGAATGACCGCTTCCAGATGTCCAACACCAACAACACGGACACATTTCTTACTCATTTGTGAACACAAAATAGGAGTAAATAGGAGATTAAATGACTTCAGCAGACGGTATATCAAGTACATCACTAGGAACAGTTAGTAGAGTGATTATGGCTTATCTCACGAGGCTGTCGAGACGGCCACACATTGAAACGATCATCACAAGAAACCAGGACTTCTAGCATGCTGTTGTACTGTGGGGTGGAGGTGTCCGTGTGGGGTGTGAGGTCCAGGTGTGGGGTCCAGGTGTGTGGGGTGTGGGCTCCAGGTGTGTGGGGTCCAGGTGTGTGAGGTCCAGGTGTGTGGGGTCCAGGTGTGGGGTCCAGGTGTGTGGGGTGTGGGCTCCAGGTGTGTGGGGTCCAGGTGTGTGGGGTCCAGGTATGTGGTGTGTGGGGTCCAGATGTGTGGTTTGAAATACAGAGGGGTTTCTGGGTACAAGGTGTGTGGTCCCCCTCAACAAAGTGCTGATGGGCCCCGAAGCAAGGCACTTAACCCCTCGGTATCAGTACTGTGTGTTTGAGTGACAGCCCATTAAACATGTTGGATTCAAACTCCCCACTGGAAACTACTTCAAATACACATCCAGTCCAAACCTTAGACCAGGATAAGACCTGACCCTGGGTTTAGGGGGACCTTCTGTTTTTTTTTAAGGCAGTTGTTGCAGATATAATGGCGGTGGAGTCATGTGATGTTAAGAAAGTATGGCTGCAAGGTACCTGGGAACCAGTCCATCTGTGTCATGGTGTAGCTCTTGCGTCTCTCCTGGTCTCCACCCTCTCTCTCCACCTCACCTCCCCCTACATCACACGGGCGTGGTCTTCCGGTTCAGCGTATCCGAGTTGCTGTCATGGTCGCGCTTGGCTCCGAGGCGATCCAGCGTTCCCATGGTTCCCCGCTCCCTCTCCATGGTGGCACTGGACATGGGGACTTGCTGGGCCTGCGGGGGAGTGCCTGTCCCAGGTGTGCTGAGGGGGGCGGAGCTCTGGCCCGCCGCCGCTGCCAGGTTAGACTTTGAGAGCGAGGGCAGGGTGGCACCGCCGAGTGCTGCGCCCCCGTCCTTGGGGAAGTAGTTGTGCAGCTGGTAGAGCGAGGCCCGATCCACCGTGCCGTACAGCGGTGGGGGGGGAGCTGTGCCGCCCCCCAGGCTCCCCAGCTTGGAGTCCCGCGTCAGGGTGTACATGGAGATATCTCCTCCTCCTCCCCCTCCCCCGTGGTGGGGGTTGGGCAGCGTGGCCACGGAGAAGGGCGGCGCGGAGGGCGGCAGTGCGAATGTCTTGGCGGTGTCAAGGGGGGAGGTCTCGGGGGAGTGGGGCGGCTCGGTGGACCGAGAGCTGGACCGGGAGCGGCGGAACCGGTAGCTGGGCAGGCGCAGCACGGCGCGGCCGCCACTCCGGAAGAGGTCAGAGCGCGAGCGACAGCGGAGCTCCTTGTTCTTCTCGATGTAGATGTTGACGGCCAGCACGCCCACCATCTCTGCCAGGATGAAGGACAGCCCGCCGAAGTAGAAGGACCAGCCGTACGAGTAGTGCCACTTCTTGTCTTCGTCCTTCTTGGGCGAGATGTCGCTGAGCGCTGCAGAGATGTACACGATAACCCCGATGATGTTGCTCAGACCTGGGGGGGGCACGGAGGACGTCAGGCTCAGGGGACACCTCAACAGAACCAGGGGCACGGAGGACGTCAGGCTCAGGGGACTCCTCAACAGAACCAGGGGCACGGAGGAGCTTGGGAAACACACTATTGTACTACTAGTACTACCTTCTCTTCTCATTTTGCTAACCCTAGAACTCAAAGGTACCAGAACTCTGGACCTAAACGAAGCCAAGCCAAGCGAGATGCGCAGGACGAA
Source organism: Malacocephalus occidentalis (assembly GCA_900312585.1). Taxonomy (NCBI): domain Eukaryota; kingdom Metazoa; phylum Chordata; class Actinopteri; order Gadiformes; family Macrouridae; genus Malacocephalus; species Malacocephalus occidentalis. The sequence goes on from OMOU01044904.1 coordinate 5,921, forward strand.
CGGATCCTCTGAATAACAAGGTATCGATGGTAACCGCGGGGAACAGGAGCTACTGATGCGGTAGCAGGAGGTTAATACACTCTGAAGAGGCTGCTAGTCTTACCGGCGGCGACGAAGAGGATTCCACCGCCCAGAATGATGTTCCTCTTGCTCTTGTAGAAGCCACTGGATGCAACGCACACTCCGCCCAGCAGGAGCAGTGTAGCGCTGAGGATGGGAAAGAGGCTGGAGGCCCGCACCACACCTGGCAACACGGGCCACAGCAGGGGGCAGAAGATCAGCACATTAAGACGTCACTGACTGAGGGTTGAATATGCTGGTTGGAGGACAATACCCCTCGACTAGCTATTCGCTAACCTCTAGCCAACACAGAGGTGTTTCTCTCTGAGCATCATGGGTCGTGTACGTTTCAAAGCCTCGAGGCAAGGAACACTGCAATTGCTCCCCTCAAGGTAATAGAAAATAGAAAATCGAATACATTCTGGTGGAACATAACAAGTACTGGGAGGCAGTGGAAACAGAGGACAGCAGAGTGTCGTGTCCTGTTGGTACAGAACGTCTCCTGAGCGGCCGCTTGTCAGATGGTGACACACACAGTGACACCTACTGGCAGCTAGCGAGAAACCACACACACTCACAGACACACACACACACATCTTCGAGGAAGGCTTTTCATACGGTGTGTATTGATGTCCGCCCACACGCCACGCTCTCTTGTGTGTGTGCGTGGGCGTGCACAGACTGAGAGCGTAGCTCTAGAGAAAGGCACAGACTCCTAGCTCTAGAGAAAGGTACAGACTCCTAGCTCTAGAGATAGGTACAGACTCCTAGAGACCAGTACCTATTTGGGAGCAACAGATAAAGGGAGAGAGAGAGAGAGCGGTAGAGAGACATACGCAGCAGGTACTCAGCAGCATCCTGGTCATAGTCTGCATCATCTGGGAAATGATTTATCTGAGAACACACTCCTCTCTTCAGACCTGGGAGGAAGATATAGAGACACAGAAAGAGAAAGAGAGAGAGAGAGAGACAGAGAGAGGGAGACAGAGAGACAGAGAGCGGGAGAGAAAGAGACAAAGAGAGAGCGAGACAGAGACAGAGAGGGAGAGACAGAGACAGAGAGAGACAGAGAGAGACAGAGAGAGGGAGAGACAGAGAGAGAGAGAGACAGAGAGAGAGCGAGACAGAGACAGAGAGGGAGAGACAGAGACAGAGAGAGACAGAGAGAGACAGAGAGAGGGAGAGACAGAGAGAGAGAGAGAGACAGAGAGAGAGCGAGACAGAGACAGAGAGGGAGAGACAGAGACAGAGAGAGACAGAGAGAGACAGAGAGAGGGAGAGACAGAGAGAGACAGAGACAGAGAGAGAGACAGAGAGAGAGGGAGAGACAGAGAGACAGAGAGACAGAGAGACAGAGAGAGACAGAGAGAGACAGAGACAGAGAGAGACAGAGACAGAGACAGAGAGAGAGAGAGAGTGAGACAGAGAGAGAGGGAGAGACAGAGAGACAGAGGGAGAGGGAGAGGGAGAGAGAGAGATGTACTGTATATTACAAAATTCTATATTTGCATGATACAAATGTTTCTTTATATTTGTCAACTATTTTTCTACATGCGACCCTAACTGCTGTTTTATATACTTCACTATTTAAATTCTGATGTTTCTTTACATATACGCACGCTCACACACACACACACACACACGTGCACACACATACGCACACACACACACTGGGGGGCGCGTGCACACGGGGGGGTCCCACCCTCCAGACAGCAGATCCTCCAGAGTCCAGAGTGTGTGAGTGCTCCTGGGTCCTTCTTGTTGTCTCTGCTGCTGCTGGCCTCCTGCTGGCTGGAGTTGGCAGTGCTGTTGCAGATGAAGGCGCGCGCGTACAGCCAGTAGTCCGTTCCGATGGCCACCGTCATCAGGGCGAAGGCGGCAAACGCCCCCACGCTCGTCAGGAGCACCTGGATGCCGCGCTCACACCACACCATGGCTGGGCACGCGCACCATGCAGCGCCACGCACACATGGTCATCAAGTCTGGCTGGGCGGAGCGATGCTAATCATTATTGTGTGTGTGTGTGTGTGTGTGTGTGTGTGTGTGCGTGCGTGTGTGTGTGTGTCACCTGGAGGGAGGCGACTCCTGCTTTTGGTCTCCATCTCCACCTCCTCTCCTCCTCTGGTTCTACTTCCTGTCCTTTCAGTCCCATCCCCCACAGACAGAGTGACACATGTGTACGTGTGCATTATAGGTCATATATACTATATATATATATATATATACTGTATATATGTACTGTATATATATATAGTAAAGAGGGAGAGAGAGAGAGAGGGGCAGACAGACAGACAGAGAGAGAGAGGGAGGGAGGGAGAGAGCTCTGATCCATCACCATGGCAACAGAGAATTCCAACATTGGAACAGACATGCATGCACCTCCTCCGCCGTGTGTGTGTGTGTGCGCGTGTGTGTGTGTGTGTGTGTCAGAGTAGAGACAGCATGTTGTTCACTGACATACATGCTGCTAATATGTTTTACACGCGTGTTATATAAGCGTGTACAGGTACTTATATATGTGTCTTCACCACATGTTAGTTGAGGTTGGAGATGGTTCACAATCTATAAATACATAATTTATGTATCAGAATGCTGCCAGCAGGTTGACAGACAGCCGCATCGCCTCTGCGGTTCCTCACCCTCGGAGAGCAGGAGAACCCAACCTCTCCGGTTCCTCCACCTCCAACATCCACCCACCGCCCTGATCACCACCACTTGTAACCTCAACACCGGCTCGGCTCAACTTATTGCTCAACGCCTCATCTCGTGTGCACCACCTCCACCTCCACCCAGCAGCTCCGGGATCTGCAGCGCATGCACGGCGACCAGCAGAACGGAGCGCGGCGACACGTCGAGACGCGGAGCTGCACGCGACCAGTCCGCGTCTCCACCGGTCGCGGTTCCTCGCGAAGCGATCTGACGACAGGACAGAAAACAACGTTTACATCAATCCGGTTCAACGTGACGCTTACCTGCAGACGGAGAACTTTTGCAGCTGTGATGAGAGCAGACGACGTCGATCGGCGAGAGAGAGAGAGCGAGAAAGAGAGAGAGAGCGAGAGAGAGAGAGAGAGAGAGAGAGAGAGAGAGAGAGAGAGAGAGAACTGACAGACACCCTCCGCAGAAACTAAATGAAGACGATCGCCAATAAAGATGAACACACGCGCCTTGTGTTTAAATCATTTAACGGATCGTTCTTATGACTATTACTCCATAGACCTTACGACCTGCAGCATGTAGGACCAATAGCCTCCGTTTGACGCCAGTCCAGTCCGGGCATTAGAAGTCCAGTCCGGCCTCCACTGTCCCCGAGCAGCAACAGGAGCCCGGCTGGTGACAAAACCCGGCACGATGCCCGAATCAGGAGAGCAGATTTCTGATATTCTTGATGTTTTGATCTATGATGATGATGATGTTGATGATAATGATGTTGAAACACGTCACATGACCTGCACGTGTTCACACACCTGAAAGAATGACTTTATTGGTGAGGGGGTAACACTTCCTTCTCACAGTAGATGATGGTAAGTAAAACAGTGGTTCTGTGGACTTAAGTAGGCTATTCCCTAATAGGACTTAATAGGACTTAATAGGACTTAATAGGACCAACTGGATAGCAGCAGGGAAGGGAACGAAGCGGTCACATGATGACTTTAGGGCGCCTGAGGGCATCTGGTGGACAGGTGGGGAATTACACCTTAAGAGACAAAAGGCAGGAAAACATACAGACACAAACACAGGGACAGAGAGACAGAGGGACACACAGAGAGAGAGAGAGAGAGAGAGAGAGAGAGAGAGAGAGAGAGAGAGAGAGAGAGTCAGAGACAGAGAGACAGAGAAACAGAGAGACAGAGAGAGACAGAGAGACAGAGAGAAAGAGAGTCAGAGATAGAAAGAGTCAGAGACAGACAGAGAGAGACAGAGAGAGAGAGAGAGAGACAGAGTCAGAGAGAGTCAGAGACGTGACAAAACATCATTATTTATAGCAGAGTCCTTAACCTTGAATTTGCTGCTGGTTGGAATATTCTGATCACCGTACAGCAGAGAGGGAAAAGTGTGCCAATGATTGGGTCCAACTCTGATGTCTTAACTTTAAACCTTAGTGTTCAACCGTCTCTGGGACCATGTCTCTGTACCATCATCTCAGGGAGGAACTTTACGATCCACACTAAAACCAGAGGACAAGCGGCCATGTTCCCTGGTAAGCTTGGTTCAGCAGACTGAAGTGGGCTCCTGGAACAGTTGTACGTCATATTGTCGGCCTGCGTATGGTATGGTAACGAGAGATCATATTCATCAACAAGCCAGAAGGTTTTCCATTGCTAAATCGATTAGGCCAACAACCAATTCAAAAATAAAATGGGGACATTTACTGGGACAGACAACCAGAAATCCTGGGACGTCTGGTCACCCGAACCAGGAACCGGTCTAATGGTTTCAAATGGAGCTGGAAAACAACTAAAAACTAAAATCTTATTTCATAGGGAATGTTAATATACATACAAACAAACAGTGATTAGCTACAAGCTAACCACTGCTAGCAGCTACCACAATAAAACCACATTTAGGCTAATAGTTATGTTAATGCTCCTCAAAGACAATGGTGTAATGATATTCTGTTTGTGTATGGTCCGTAGGCCTATCGCTACACAATATGATTGATAATAATTTGTCATCTGATTTCAAATAATCATCGGGTGGTCATTTGTAATTGATTGTAATTGACTGTTCCTCTATTTAAATGCCACGTAATTACACTGACCCGTTGTAAAAAAGAAATGAGTTTATTTGTTACATGTTTGAGATGATTGCTACCAAGTAGGAACAGGAACCGAGAAGCATCAAACAAGACTTTGTCTTCAGCAGAACCACACACAGATCTGTTAAACTATCGGATACTCAGCTTGTCAGGGAAAAAGAACAATTGTTCTGGACTTATTTGTTACTTTTTACTATTTCAGTCATTTTGTGTTTTTATTTGAATGAACCAATGTAGCTTATTGTCTCAACGATTTTCAAACACCAGCTGGGGAAATGATGGCGAATAGTTTAGAATCCAAGCATGAACCAGCATGGGGGAGGGGGGGATAGCATTATATCTCTGCTCAAGACGAGTTAATTCACCCTTTTAAGGTCACATTTGGAGTCCATGTGACCACATTCAAATAAAATGACACTTAATGTGCAAAAGGCAGCAAACAAGATTGAAACGATGAGCGAAGCAAACATGTTCTTGGAGATCTGCCTCCCGCACACTCCCAGAGCTCCTGGTAACCATGAGCCAGCTGCACCCTGCCTCGTGCACGGAGACCAGCAGTACCGCTCCCCACCAGAAGGGGGACTGTGGTTTAGCTTAATCTCAGAGTTTGTTGAGAATGTCACTGCGATAAATAACAATCCAAAAGGAGACGGAGTGAGAGAGGAAGACCTTGAAGGGTTCCCAGGAGCTGAGTGGATCGTGGAGGGGCTGTAACCGTGGAGGTGGACGGGAACATCACGTGACCCGCAAATGAAGTGTGCTCCTTCACCACGGCTCTCGTACTGTTCCAATGTAAAACATGAAACCTTCCTAACGACTAACAGTAAAAATGAGAAACTAAAAACTTGGTTGCACACGTAGTCGGCCAGGAGGTGTTTTGAATACAGAAACAGGACTGAAGTCATGAGGAGAATAACAAGGATTTAAGCGATCTTACCAGGTGTATCAGAAAGCAGGTATCTATAACTATCTACAAGCCATTCGTCCATCCACCCCCAGGATGCCATTTTGGTGTAAATGGGGGCAACCCGAACAGGAAGTCCAAATGAAAAGTCCTCAAACTCTTTTGCCCGCTTGGCAAAATAAAAGTCCCCAGAATCCCTTGGGGTCGGCTGCAGACCGCGAACACATTCAGCCAGTCTTTCTTGCGAAAAGAAAGTGCTTAGAAAAGGTGTTTGCTAAAACATTGAAAACATACAGGAGTGTTTACATCCCACGCAAGGCGTCTGGGATTAAGGTTCAAGAACATGTGTTAAGGTCAAGACATTTGAGAAGAATCAATGTCTATAGATTTGAAGTATAAATATTTATTCATTTACAATGTGTTTGTACACAATATAACCTCTAGAACTTCTTGTGTGCAGATCAAGGGACACAGGCAATCATTTTGAGTAAAAAAGATATGCTCTTCCTGTTGATGAAGACGATCTCAGGAACACAGCGCCACCGAGGGGCCGAGGAGAGAAGCTGCAGTCCAGTACAGATGACCCTGACGTCAAACCACTCAACATGAATCAGACGCTTTCATCCCAAACAGACTTACAGTGAATTCAGATCTGTGTCATGTAGGAGCAGGCAGGGGTCAGGGGTCAGCAGGGCGTGGAACTCCATCACCACCGGACCGAACACCTCTGCCTGCTTCTAAGACATGCTAGCTTCTGCGCTACATTTCCTGGTGCATTACTAACTGGTTACCATGGAGATAGTTGTTACTATTAGATACAAAATGGTAACCATGTAAATATTAAGTGGTGACCATGAAGATATTCAGTGGTAACCATGGAGATATTAACTTGCAACAATGGAGATAGTGGTAACCATGGTGATACAAAATGGTGACCATGGAGATACCAACTGTAACCATGGAGATAATGGTAACCATGGAGATAGTGGCAACCATGGACATAGTAGCAACCATGGAGATACTGGGTGGTAACCATGGAGATACTGGGTAGTAACCATGGAGAAACT
>OMOU01044906.1:0-12810 GCA_900312585.1 Malacocephalus occidentalis
CCCACGGTGAAGCCAAAGCCCTGGGCCAGCCGCACGTTCCCCAGCACCCCCACGTCCCTGAGGGGCAGCAGGCCCAGGTCCTCGCTCTCAAACAGGAAGACAGACTCCCGCTCCTCCAAGTCCCTCCCCTCCGACGGCTGCAGAGAGAATAATCAATACAAGGTTTTTCCTCCAACTAAGAGTACATATAGCCAGATATGGCAACTCTTTAGAAATCCTCCTGGGAGAATCAGGTGTTACAAGCAGCAGGAAGAGATAGGAGACAAAATAGGATAAACAGAAGTCAAAAAGACAAGAGTAAACATAATAGTAATAAACATGTGTAATGAGTACAAACATTCACAGTGTGCAGGCAGCATTACATATTTTGACCAGGCGGGGGTACTGTTGAAGTGTCCAAGTAGGCAAATATGAAGGATCAAGTGGCCAAGTATATTTGTTTTGGTCAAATCTCACTCTCAATGGATTCAAAATAAAAGGAAGCCACCTGTTGTATTGTGGAAAGATTTGAATTAAAGAGTCTACCTGATGGTGGAATATATGATGAAAAAATGAAAAAAGCCCTCTTTATAAGAATAAGAATAATAAATTGCATCTATATTGTGCTTTTCAAGGCGCTCAAAGTGCTTTAACAGTGAGTTGCACGACCCCACCTGACCCGGTGGCTTACCTCACAGTCCCTCAGCGCGGCCAGGTAGCTCTGTCTCCGCGTGTCGGCCAGGAACTTGACCTGCCTCTCCCGGGGCCCCTGCTGGCCCCGCGGCCCGCAAGTGTAGCTGACCGTCTGGCTGCAGAACCGGCTGCTTAGTCTCAGGAACCTCATCTGCACCACGTCCGACCCGGGGTACTCAAACTACCAGGAGAGAGGGAGGGTATTGAAGACATTTAGGTTTTTAAACAAAGCCCTTAACAGATGGTAGTTGCAGAGTTTGTCTTTTCTTGCGAACCTGGAAGCCACCGTGTAGGGTGCTTAACCACTGGAAGGAAACGTCGGCGCCGGTGTCCACAAGCCACTGCTTCACTGGAACCTGAAATATTGATATTGTTTGTTTGTTGCCCCCATAATGATAGGAAAACATGTTAGCTGTGTGAAAGGCCCTCATAGGAAAACATGTTAGCTGTGTTAAAAGGGATCATAATGGACCTCGTAATGATATTAAAACATCCTTGGTGTGTTAACGGCCCCTATGAAGACATGAAAACATCCTTGGTGTGTTTTTTGTGTGTACCTAACACTCATACCTGAGACCGGAGCGGCTTCAAGCAAGTCTTTGGTTCTTCTGTGAAGTCGCAGAAGACCTGGAAGGCGTCGGCTGGGCTGCCCTGGTTTGGATCGATGTAATAATTCCCTAGAACGAAAACAGGAGACAGCTTTTGTATGGATCGTACCAACTTGTTACATGTACAATATGGACAATATTGCAGCATTTCCATAGATTTTATACATGCATTTATATTTTATTACTATATTTTTATATTTTTGTGTTATATGTTTTATTATTCTATTCTATGCCATTCTATATTTTATTATCAGTTTTCTGTATCTTATATTGAGCTGTAAGATCAATATACATACATTATTGCCACTAGGCTGTAAATCCGGATTGTACATAAGAAAATAGATGTGAAAAACAACGACGACAACAAACGGGTAGACTAACCATTGGAGATGCTGGTGTTGACGAGCCACAGCTCCAGGCAGGTGGTGGCCGGATGCTCTCTGCTGCCATCTGGTGGGTCCAGGAACCAGCGCAGGTCTCTCTGAAGGGAGGCCAACAGAGTCCGCACCAGGGGGTAGTTGGGCTTGTCTGACACATACATCAGCTCCTAAAGTTTGATGCGTGAATGTGAATGTTTAGGTTTTTAGTGAAAATGGCATGGTTAAATCATGAAATAAAGTTGTCACACTAGGTGACAATGACATTGAATTATAGCTGTGATTAACAGCGTCACTAACAGCGCCTTTCCGTACTTGCATCTGAACATTATACAGAAGTATTGTAGCATTGGACTACATGGGTTAATAGTGTAACGTATAATGACTATATAGTCCTCTACGATCTCATTGGAGATATATAAATCACAGACATGCAATGTATCAATTTATCATCATGGTTCTCTGTTACTTGCCTTGATATTGGTCAGCGTGAGGTTCAACGAGGGTCCTGGGGGTCCGGGTGGGCCAGGAAGTCCCTGATACAAAATGAGCAACCTTTGTCTATACTGTGGTTTAATACACAGCAAATGATTTACTATTTATCTCTAACAAGGAGAGTGACAGTGGTGTTTTTTCCGATGAATACGGGTCATGAAGGACCAAGTAGGGGTTAGGGCATCTCGCTCCTCTCGTCTCCAGGTAGATGCTGCACATCGAGGTTCGAACTCGCGCCCAAACAACTAGACTATCCTGTCCCCCATTCATTTGATTATTGTGGTTGTTTTGCATGTATGTACGTTATGTTTGTACGTATTGCAATACAACATTTGTACTCACAGGTAAACCTTGTTTTCCTGCAGAGCCAGACATTCCGGAGAAACCCTTTAAACCCTGATATGAACACAGAGCAGCTAATGAAAACCAAAGTCCATAGCATTCAGGGGCCACCACAAGAAACTTCCAAGAAATTTGAGGCAAACATATTGAATTCAGAAGCTAATATAGCATTCAGTGGTGACCACAAAGCATTCAGTGGCGACCAAATAGCATTCAGGGGCTACCACATATAATTCTGAGGCTAACACATTGAACTCAGAGGCTAATATAGCATTCAGTGGCTACCACATAGTATTCAGCGGCTACCACAGAGCTTAGATTTCTAGGGTTTACCTACCTTGTGTCCAAATAGCCCCTAAAGATGACATGAAATGAAATATAAACATAAAAAGTGTGTCAGAGTAGTATATATTTAATTCACATTCATAACCTTGGCAGATGCTCTATTTTAACCTCAAAACTGAGTTATGGAATAAACTGAACGTGTCGGTTTGTGATCCAGGAGATGAGACTTACAGGAAGTCCCGGCAGCCCAGCCTTGCCCCGCCTCCCGTCCGGCCCGATGTCCCCCTAAGACACCAGACAGACAAACAACATGTCCCACAGTGTCCCAACAGCTTGGTCCTCAGCTGATCAGTGACTCAGGACAGTGCAGTTCGACGTGGACGTACCTGCTCTCCTTTGAAACCTCCGACACCCCTCCTCCCAGCATCACCACGGACCCCCTGTGAGGACCACCAGCGGATGGACTGCATTGGCAACACTTCACACAACCTCAGGTTCATTCATGTCCGTTTGTCAAATGTACTTGACCAAAACATCAGTGTATAGAAGACGAGACTGGACTTGAACACATACATGTACTGAATCTCACCTTCAATCCTTGTTTCCCAGGATGACCAAACAACCCCGCCAGGCCAACCTCCCCCTGGAAGTGAAATAAGGTCAGAGTTGTGAGAGATATAAGCGGGCTGTACACATGAAGGGAGTCGGAGACGGGTCCGTACCTTCAAACCCCCCGGACCCCTCTCCCCTTTAACTCCTCGTAGACCGGCTGCACCCTGGACACACACACGCACACGTGCGCACACACACACGTAAGATAAGGCTGTTGAATTTGCAGTACAATCAAATGATGTTGTATTAGTCTTAAAGCTTACAAACACAATGCAATAAAAAAAAATGTTTTCCCAATAAGTTCTACTTGACCTGTATTATCCACTGGATACGTCAATACCAATACACCTTTATTATAAGATTTTGTCTCATTAGACGTACGTAAGCCCCAGGTCTGCCCAGGGGTCCGGGCGGACCAGCGGCTCCTCTCTTCCCCTGTGAACCAGAGAAGACCCCAGACCCCCCACAGTGAGGAACCAGAACCTGCAGAACCGGGAGTCGTCACTACCGGGCATGATTGGTTGATCAACCATTAATGACATCACACCTAGGAGTGTCCACTTATGACGGACATATGATGGATAGATCAGCCTGCCCAGTGGACTGTACCAACTGGTAAGATAGATATATCCACCCATCAGCCTACCCAGTGGACTGTACCAACTGGTAAGATAGATATATCCACCCATCAGCCTACCCAGGGCACTGTACCAACTGGTAAGATAGATATATCCACCCATCAGCCTACCCAGTGGACTGTACCAACTGGACCATAACAACAGTTGGTCAACAAATATCAGGCCCATAACAGTCTGTGTCACCTTTTCCCCGCGGACCCCCCTCAGCCCTCTGCTCCCAGCCTTCGCTCTCTTCCCCTGGTAGATGGAAAACACAATGTGAGTTCGGCACATTAACCATCGAGTTCTTCTTCAGCTCAGCTCCAACGCAAGCGGCCTCGCCTCACCCTCTTCCCGATGTGTCCCTTCTTCCCCACTCTCCCACTCGGACCGTCTCCCCCCTGGAACGGAGAACAGAAACATCTTTAGCATCAAAGAGGCGGTTTTAGAAGCGTTTTTTTCCTCTCCATTTGTTTCACGTTAGCCCTGAACATTTTTGAATTGTATCGCGTAACAGATGAGAGTGAATTGTCTGAGTGTAGTGCGAGAGATGAATGAGGATTTGCCAGATGAAGGAACTAAACATGAGACTCGTCTGACCTTTTGACCTTTTTTCCCTTCTCTTCCCTCTGGTCCTTGTTTCCCTTTGGGCCCCTGAATAAATAACAGCAAACAGCATTTAATACAACTAATTTGAAAGAAATTTGCAATTTGTAATTAAACTAAAACCATATATACATCTCTATGTTGTAATTTAGATAAAAATAAGCATCGCATTGAAAGTGCGACTAAATGCAGAAAACAACCCATGGCAGTATAAAATCCGCCTGCGAATGTTCTGGAGTCAGAGACCCAGAAGTGATGACCTACCAGTGGACCTGGAGGTCCAGCGAGTCCTCGAGGTCCCATCTGGCCCACCAAACCCTAGACCATGGGAGGAGACCAGAAAACAGCCACTGGAGCACACCCAATCTACTTGGTGTGAACGTATGTTGCAGACTTCTAAACCATATTCAGACAGTAGTCACTAATTTGGATTATGTAGATATTATTTATGAACTCATTAATGAGTTAATGGAAAGAGGTATTTCCATTCATCACACTTATTTGCTTGAGTCACATGACCAGAAAAACAAAAATCACCATCACCATCATAATCGCCAAGAGGCTGTCAGGAAATGCAAGTTCCTGTTCACAGTTCATCTACATTATTGAGACGACAAACAAAAGTAAAAATGTGTTGAAAATGAGTGTCTGCTCCGTCTTACTTCTGTTCCTGGTGTTCCTGTAGCACCTCTGTCTCCTGGAAGCCCCTCAGACCCCTGGGGGAAGGAGGAGGCCATGTTCAACATCCTTGTTCCACTCTCATTTGGTGGATGACAAATATTTTTCCATTAATCAGACCCTCCTCACCGGCCCTCCTCGTTCCCCTTTCACTCCGGTCTGGCCCCGGGGCCCCTCGGGTCCGGCGAAGCCCTTCAGGCCGAAGTTGCCTCGGACCCCCGTGGTTCCTGGAGACCCCTAGGATATATATATAAAAAAAAAAAAGTGTTGTCATGTCAAGGGGGTGACGCATGTTGCTCAAGAATGTGGCTACCAATGTCCTCGGCTGTGGACATTTGGGATCCAACCCAGTACCCTTGGACAGGGAGCTGAACCCCAGCCATTAGAGTATCCTGTTAGCATGATCTATTCATCCTTGACTCGCCTTTGGCCCCCATGTTCCAGGGTCTCCTTTTGTCCCCCTTCTCCCCACGACTCCCTGTTGAGACAAAGTGAACAGCAATCCACAAAAGATGAAGAGTATATCCATTGCTCGTGGTCCCCTCTGCTACAGAGTCAGCACTGATTCAAACATGCAGTCAACATCCAACTAACCTTAGGACCAGGAAGTCCAGTAGCACCGGGCAAACCAACGAGACCTTTAACTCCCTGAAGAACAGTAGAAGCAGGTAGAAGCAGAGCAGACGGGAAGCTCAGTGTAATAAGGATGATGCAATGTAGCATACATATTTCTATACATTATAAATGTCTTGTTTATTCATCCATCCATCCATCCGTATATTATTATGTATTCAGCATGAAGTCAACATTGGCATAGTTTGGCCTTAAGCTATGGAACCCGCTCTACAATGTAAAGGATTAATTACACGTTGAACCAAATACATCTTAAGAGTTATTTGACAGTAGACATTACAGAATGAAAACTCATTTACCTTTGGTCCAGGTGGTCCATCGTTTCCAGCCATTCCAGAAATACCTCGGAAACCCTTGAAAATAATCATTAAAGCTTCAATTTACAGTAGAATAGAACCATCATCCTAGACTTGAACACGAGGATGGCTTAAGCATGCTCAATGTGACCATTTAGGTACATTTGCAATGGATTCAAGTTGTGGTAACAGCATGGTAGTCTAGTCTAATCTTACTTGCAGGGCCATCAGACCGGCTGGTCCGATTTTCCCAATCAGACCCGCTTGGCCCTGAAGACAAATGGCAGTACAGTGTCAACCAATAGCAAGGACAGACAGACAGACAGACAGACAGACAGAGCTATGTATAGAATGTACCGTTAGTCCTCTGTAACCCATCTCTCCCTTTGACCCCCGTGCCCCTGGTTTGCCAAGGAGACCTGGAATACCCTCCAAGCCAGAAGCTCCTCGATGCCCCAGATCTCCCTGGGGAGACAAAAAGGAACAAAACAAATGATATGCGTTGACAACCATGCATGTTTGTGTGTGTTGGGCTTTGTGCCGTTATGGACAGGAAAGTGAGGGGGGGGGACAGTAAAGTGGGTTGAAGAAGAGAGGGAATGACACCTCGGGCCACAGGTGGGACTCAAACCTGAGGTTGTTAAAAGACATATTCACCTACAGAGCCAGTTCAAGCCAGTTGTCTTTATAGAGTTTATGTGATGATCCTGCAACCCCGACCACATTCACCACCTGTTTTCCCCTCATTAGTGCCGTCTTTCACCTGTGTTCATTAGTCAGTTCTGTTCACCTGTGTTCCATGCATTTAAGGTCCCTAGTTTCTTCCCCAGTTTGTTGGTTCCTTGCTGGTTGTTTGTTGGTTTCTGCTTAGTAAAGAGTCCTTTTCCACAGACTTTGGGTGTGATCTCTAAATGTAGGTTCTCCTCCGCGGAGGAGTGAGCCGGGACAGTTTAGCCTCGCTTACCTTCAGTCCCTTGGGCCCAAGATCTCCCAAGATGCCGAAGTCTCCGAATTCTCCCTGAAGAAGGAAGATTGTTCATTAAAGTGTTGACCAGAGAAGAATGTGAATGTGACAAAATAAGACTGAATAAGACGAAGCGCTGACCTCTTTTCCTTCGGCGCCCCGCGCGCCCAGGAGGCCCTGTGTGCCCCCCGGTCCTGGTTGCCCTTTCGGCCCCGTGAGGCCCTGCAATCCCCGGGAACCCGGATCTCCCTGTCTTACCAGGACAGGAACGTTAGTTTAGCCGTTTTTCCTTGTCTCACGTGCCAGAATCTATAAATTAATTAACTGCCAACTCACTTGTATGATGTGTCAACGCTCTGGTTGAGAGCAATCAAATTCTACAAATCTAATTTGGCACCGGCATTCCTACTACTGCCATTGTGCTTGTCGATATATCTACTAATTATATATTCTTTATATCATTTGTAATGTACTTGTTGCTTTCATTTTTGTATTATTACCATCCTGTACTTTCAGCGGTTCCCATCTGATATTAGTACAACCTATTTGATCAGTATTTGTAGTGTTTTTACAGACCTGGCCGCCCATTGTCCCAGACGACCCCGTTGCACCCACCGGGCCGGGAGAGCCCTGAAGGTGAAACCAAAGAGGCAAATAGTTTCAACAACAATAAGCCGTGGCTTTGGGAGAAACATTATATATCTTTCACCGGGGAAATGGCAGATATAAAGGTCTAGTGTCGTGGTGAGGGGGTTGAGGAGGGTTGCAAGAACGTCAAAGGAACCCCACCTGTGGTCCACCTAACCCTGGGGGGCCGACGTTACCGACAGACCCGGAAGCTCCCTGAAGGAAGAGGAAACAGCGGTTACACGCAGTAACGCAACGTAATACTCCTCCATGTTAACAGTTTTGTCCCAGAATGCCCCAGGGTTGTTTGTGTGTTTGTGTGTTTATTTATTCATATTACCGGTTGTCCTTTTTCCCCGCTCTGCCCACTGATTCCATCTGGTCCAGATTCTCCCTGTGCAACCAACCAACCGTACAACATAATAATACATAATACACACACTTCATATTTGTATGCATGTGTATGTTTTATTCATAAGGTAATATTCTGTATGTTGACAGAATCCATACAAATGTATGTCTACATTTGTTTTATTCATAAAGACCTATGATGACCTTTGTGTGTACATTGTATGTTTTATATTTCCATGTACCCGCCTTTGTTATTCAGAATGAAATATGGTTCTATTTGTATGCAAATATTATTTTATAATGCTTATAATATAATGCTACAATCCTGATGTACTTATGGTTTTCTGGAAATCTCCCATATGGGCGTGGCCCTACGTTGTTCCAAAACCCTCCAGCCAATCAGAGTGATTGCTCTCTTCGCCTAATTGTTTTTTTATTTATTTGTGTGGTGTTGCTTGTTCATCATGAACTGAAACTCCACCCCCAACCACTGATTGGTCCGAGCATTTGAACGTTTTGGGAAGAAGCTTTCAATAGGATCGAGGCCGGACCGTTCTGGAGAGTGAAACTGGACGTGGACTCTGCAGATCAGTCTCACGGGGCTAGTTGTCAAAGTACCCACTCACTGGAAACCCTGCAAGTCCTGTGGGCCCCTGTCGTCCTGGAGGCCCCTGGCTTCCTAGGGGCCCGGGGACCCCGATGCCCCCGCCTGGCCCCGGTCGACCTGCAGGGCCCTGGGATCAGGAGATGGATGAATTCTACTTAGAATCACCAACATATTACGACAACACCAGTACTATTATACACCGATACTCAATGTTCAGCACTAATATTCAGTGCATTATATAAGAGACATAAGGTTTTTTTTTCAGCAAAACAGACTGAATTGGTTTTGAAGATTAGGGAGCAGAAGAAACCTTTTCTGAGCATCAGTGAGTCAGATACTTGTAGACTAATCTATCATCAGATGTTTATAGAGAGAGACATAAATACATTGAAACCGATGGCAACACGTTGAACTGTAATGGACGAAAAGTAGCGACAGTGACTCACACGCAGGCCGTGATCACCTTTGGCTCCAAACTCCCCTTGAAAGCCCTGAGGTAGAAACACACAGGGGCAGGTTGGTACCACAGGAAGTGGGTTTCTGTATGGAGTGGGAGGAGCCGAGACCCCTTAAGGCGCCCGGACCAGATGGGCTCACCTGAGGGCCGGGAGGGCCTCTCTCACCAGCCGGTCCTGCCAACCCCTGGAGGAAAACAAACGTAAACGTCTACTATTACGAGTTACTACTATTAGGAAGTCATTCTATGCTTTCATCCAAACTAACTTCAAATGCAGGTCAGTTAGGAGCAGATTGGGGTTAGAGGTCATCTTTGCCTATATATGGACTGAAGACATAGGGGAATCGAACACAGAACCTTTCAACTGGGAGTCAAACACCAAATAAGCCTAACATAGCGTAAAATTACAATTAAAAAGGCAGAGAGAGTAACAAATATACAGAAAAAAATAAATAAACTATAAACAAGTACATGAAACAATAAATCAATTATTTGAATGTAATACTCACCAGAGGCCCTGGTTTCCCCCGGAGACCAATGCGTCCCCTCACACCCGTGTCGCCCTTCAAAACACAGTTCAAGGTCACAGCGTATTCATCCGTATACCAACCAGCAGTCACATGGTGTTCTTACCGACCAATCATTTCAACGAGCTTCATCACATAACAAATATCGAAATACAATGACGTGAAGTAAATCGGTGGAGGTCAACGAAGAGTGTGTTCTCACCCGCTGGCCCATGTGACCTCGTGTCCCCGTCATGCCCACTGCCCCTGGGTAACCCTGTACCACAGAAGAGGGGGAACACACAATAAACTCTCCTTCCCAAGTTGAGCTCGAGAAACATCTCTTTCAGTTTTATTTTTGTTTCCATCAACAGTAATGTATCTTTCCCCTAATAATGTCATGTTTGTAGTCCTAAGACCCATGTTTGTAGTCCTATGGAGGTCATGTAAGTGGACCTTTATACACGCGTATAAAGGTCCACGTTAATGTGCATACCAATACTTTTACAGATATAAATGTATTGTAAACGTGACACTAATAATCCTCGTGTTTGTGATGAGAAACAGTTTTATGAGGATTACTTACATACATGCCCACTGGCCCCTGGGGACCGTCGACACCTGGTTTCCCTGTGAAGCCCTAAAAAACAGCAACAACAACATAGCATATTCTATGACGCGCAAATGTTTACACACAAGGAACTGCACACGAGACACACGCATGCATGCAACTATCGAGAAGAAGCTCAATCGCTGTCATTTAGTGTTTGATTCTGGTGACTCTCTCGCTACTCACCCTCTCTCCACTGGGGCCAGGGGCGCCATCTTGGCCCGTCTTCCCCGGGGGGCCCTGTCAAAGGAAGTGTCAAAGGAACAGATAAACCCTGATTCACAATAACATAAGGAAATGTATGGTAAGGAAGGAAGCAGTGAAGGAGATAAGGAAGGAAGGGTCCCTCCTGACACTGGTGGCGGGACATGATGTCTATTGGGAGAAGTCCGTACCAGAGTTCCGACGGCAGCGGTCTGTCCTCGCTCACCACCCACACCAGGAAAGCCCTGAACACAAAAACACAAGAGAGATTATAACCTGGAAGAGATCACAGATTACAATTAAAAAAGAAAGATTACAACCTCGTCACAGACGTCACAGATTATAATTCAAACAGATGGAGATTACAACCTGGAAAAAAAAAAAAACATCCAAGGACCATTTTACGGGCAAGCAAACCGTGTGTTGATGTTTTGATGTGTCGCATTACAAGCTGTGGACATTTGTTTTGTAAAAGGAGTGTTACTGTGTTACACGCAGATGCAATTGCTCCGTGTAATTTTCATTTCTGTGTCGGGGAATGTCGCACAAGAATGACCGCCACGTAATCCGAGACTGACTGAGCTTTCATTTCACTATCTGGTTTCTCTAAACATCTCTTTGAAGAATCAAGCAGCAGGTAGTGGAACGCCAGGGAGCACGAACTTTGAGAGTGAGGTGTTTATGCTCAGTACTTGCCTGAAAACACAATTAACGTAATTACAATCCCCTCTCTAGAGGCCGCTCTGAGACGGTGTAGAGGTGTTGGGTCACCAAGTGGCCTGTGGATGTGTTCCTCAAGCCCAGCGGTGGACCGTGACCTTTTAAAGAGTGTTTGATGATTGAGTTGCAGCTCGTGGTTAGAAAGTAGAACAGATCCTGAGTGCAGCAAGTCAGTCCTCAGGCAGAGCAAGTTGTCCAGAATAGGAAAGAGAGTCGACTCAAAACAGTTCCTCCTCCTTGGCTTTGAGGAAACTACGGGCAACCGTGGCCTTTTCCACGCACTTTTGGAAATGACATACAGAACGATAATTAGAGATGAATTGTTAACATTTCCCTATATTCATTATCTGGTTCTGGTAGTCTAGAACAGTTCTGGTAGTACTCAACTGGTCTAGCCTCAGGACCCACATGTGTCATTAGTCATTAACTTATATTGCACTAGTATGCGTACTCTGTGCAATGAAAATAAAGTTGAATCTAATCTAAGTCACAACCCAATAATAAAACATGTATATATTGCCGTGATCAACTATGGCTTCATGTACAAACAAAAACAAACACAATCTGTCACGGTTGTGACTTTTTCACTTTTTAGGCCTGTATTTCTATTGTGTCTATTGTGCCCCCTGTCTAGTTGGTCTGGTTCTGTGTTTGCCATGTATCCTGTCTGCCCCAGCTGTGTCTCATCTGTAGTCACCCCTCATGTCTCTATATACGTTTCATTCCCTAGTCGGTCCTTAGTCGGATCCTTTTTTCTGTGTCACTTTATTTTGTGTGTGTTGTCTTTTTAGAGCTGTTAACTGTACCAGTTTCTTTAATTAAATACTCAGTTCCTGGGTTTAATCACTGTCACCCGCCTGGCTGTCCTGCGTTTGGGTCCTTGGGTCCGTAACACATTCAAACATTAGCGTAGTCTAGAATGCAGTCTAGAAGGTATCTGAATGAACTTGCAGTGCATTCAGATACCTGTCATTATGTGGCAGGATCGTCGCGTGGTTCGTGTTCCACTCCCAACCAAAAAGTGCTGGAGGTTGGACCCCCAATGTTGCAGTTTATCCCCTTCACCAAGAGACCCGACCCTACCTGCTCCTCAATGCCATGTATCTGGATTTACTTTGGATTAAATCGTCTGCCAAATTAAAATAGCACATATTTAGCACTGTAGCCGACTTTCTGTGCATTCAGCACACATTAGTAATTAGAAGCAGGTATGGGCAGGGGCTTGCCCAAGGGTGCAGAGTCAGACATCAAGGACCAAGGACCCAGGAACCTTCAACCGGGAGCTGAGCCTTCATATTAAAGAGCTGTCACTCACCCGGTCTCCTTTAGGCCCGGGAGCACCGGTGGACCCAGCAGACGCCTGTGATCAGGTCAAAATACCACACATCACCACGGAGACAGCTGGCAGTTACTGAAACGCTGAGATATGATTGGTGGAGCTCGAAGGGGCTGCAGATAGCTCCTCCCGCCCCGCCCGGCGGGTTACATTAATTGGAGTTAGAAATGAAAAGTTATAAAATGGGAACCTGTGTACCGGGCTTTC
>OMOU01044908.1:0-12006 GCA_900312585.1 Malacocephalus occidentalis
TATTCATGTACTTTAAGGGGCACACGATCGTGATTTCATCTCTCTGTAGAGGTCATGTGAACGTGTACCTTTTCTGCCTGAACTGCCTCCATTATGCTAACCCATGGAATAGGCCGTACCATTCACCGGCATTCTGGGTTTAAAATGTACAGAAAACCACCGGGCGGTCGGGTGCATGTAATCCAAACCTCGCACACACTCGATAGTCAGATTGCTTGATTGGCAGATTGCTCTGCAATTCACACCCAGAAAAGTACAAACATAGAAAAGCACAAACATAGATGGGGTGAGTCAGCAGAAGGGGCAGTCTTTGGTGCGGCTCTGATTTGACCTTCTGGGGATGGAAGAGTGCATTATTTATGGTTCTGGTTATAATCTATGAATATTTTATTTTAGATTTTTGCTTATTGGCTAATTCACAAGCAGCTAAGTAACCACTGCACAACAGCAAGTCGTCACTGCATCCATGTGACCCATTAGACACCTTTCCTACGCGTCTGCAGGCCGTGGAAAAGTACCGTACTTTCTTGACGTAACACTATTATGGACTGAAGCGTTACCCAGTGGATCACATGGTGGCGAGGCGTGTGTTGTAATGTCCTGCATAGCAACATTCCAAGGTGGGAGAAAATGGCATTTCAACACTTTCTAACTATATAGCTTCAACGCATTCATTCATTCATTCATCTGCGATTTGTGGCGATTATGTGGCTGCTGATTGGCTAGCACAAACTCCTTCTCTGCTTCCGGCCACACATGGATGCACGCGTCTTGATCGGTTACATTAGCGAAATGCAATGCCTTCATACTTTAGAGTCACATGGTTCTCATTATACGATCCTCCAACACAACGATCCCATTGCAAGGCTTGTAGACCATATTGTTAAAAGTAAAAGATGAAAAGGACACCTAAAATATGGAATAGATTAAAGGGCCATCCAAAAAAAACGAACAAAATTCCTAGCATGTGGTCTCAAACTTCACTTGTGGAAAAAGTGATTATTTCAGTATTGTAGTTTCTGATTGGTGCCAAGTACCTGGAACTAATTTTGCCCAATCAACCCTGCGGTTTCACTTTAGTGGCTGTTTATTCCATCGGCCAGCCGGCAATTCAGGGGAATACCGCCCCAAATGCTGCATGTTATGACATCAACTGACGTTCAGGAAACAAAGTCAGCACAGCACCAGACAAGCAAAACTGCACCGGTCTTAATCAGCATCGTATTGTTCTCCAGAATCCACAAAGTGACGAAGCAAATCGGGAGTTGAGGGAGGGGGCAGGTCAAAGGTCGCTCCCGACAGACCTTTTAGGAGGAGTGTCCCTCTGGCCGACACCGAGCATGTCAAACTGTGCTGAAGGCTAGATCTGTGGAGAAGCAGTATCTAGCTGGTATCTAGGTTACTGGGGG
This sequence comes from Malacocephalus occidentalis, assembly GCA_900312585.1. Classification (NCBI taxonomy): domain Eukaryota; kingdom Metazoa; phylum Chordata; class Actinopteri; order Gadiformes; family Macrouridae; genus Malacocephalus; species Malacocephalus occidentalis. The sequence goes on from OMOU01044908.1 coordinate 1,410, forward strand.
TGTTAGCCCAACCCCGCGGGGAAAGCCTCACCATCTCCATCCTCTCCTTTTCTCTCCAGCACTTTCTATCCTCAATTCTCTTCCTCAGATTTTGCACCATTTTCGTTGTGCACTGAGGTTTCTCGTGTACGTACATTTGGTATGCGAGAGCGCTAGCCTTCACCACTTGACTCAAAGTGGGCACAGCATCTAAGGACGTCATGCTGTTGTAGCACTAATTAATATTCAAGTGTCAACACAACCACACAAACCAAGCTGGTCCAGAAAACCAGAGAGAAACACACACACGTGCACTCACAGGTCTGGCGACCGACAGCGGAAACATACACCAATTATAAATTGAAGCCTAGTAGTACTGTAGCCTACATGGTATTAATCCAACATAGTAGACAAGAACCACATGGCATCATCCAAGTAGTCCAGGTCACCAGGGAATATTGTTTTGGTTGTGACAGAAATACACCCAAGCCAACCAGTGTTGCATCAAGGGGGCAGTGTTCTATATACAGGCAGGGTTCCCCTTCCTGCATATCGCAACTGGATGTAGGGTTTACCCATACATTACATTAAATTGGCATGAACAGTTCCAACAAGGTTTTAAGAAATGAATAGCCGGTCCAAGATAATTGATAGAACTGTTTACAATAATTGGCCCTTAGATGCACGAGTACGTTAGTAATCCTGTTTCATTCATGCCCAAAACAATCCACTACAGACGCAAGTCTTTGCTCTTGTAAATGGAAGCCTATACTTCAAACCAGTGGAATGAATACATACTTGACAGCGGGTGCTGGTCATAGATGCACGCCCCCTTGCTCCAGCACAGCGGGATGCAGCCACTGCTCTCCATGCGTCTTGTGGAACCAGCCGCCCCTTTGGGGCCAGCCGCGGGGCCCGGAGACTACAGTCCCACTCAAACAGCGGCATAAGCCAAGGACTCGCTAATTGCTGACCAGGCCAGCAAAAAAAAAATACAAATGTTGGCCCATCAACCACACAAAACGTCACGCGGAGTGAGGAAGTTCAATTATTGAGGCCACGAAAGGGCCACTAAATGTCCCCCAAAAAGGATAACCGCTGTGCATCGGAAAGTCTTTTGAAAAGGGTCCAAAACATGTCACACACCACGGAAGCATTAAGAGCTGGAAGACTACCGCCCGTACTCCATAAAGACACGTTTCCTCGGAGGGGAAATACGTCCGGCAAAAGGACTTAGCAGTTGCATCATGTTATTATAGCAGGTCTTAGAGACACACATACCATGCAACGCCATGACGTCATGAAGTTATATATATTCAGCATGGGGCATAAACACAAGCAAGTCAGGAGTCAACCGTGTGTAACGGGCCCGCCCGTGTCAACAAACTTCCAAGACCGGGACTCTCCGGGGGCGCCAAGGCCGACACTTCCCGGCAAATGCAGGTTAATCCGTCCCCCTTGTGAAGAATTCTGATCTTCAAACCTTTGACTGGCGAGGCATTAGGTAAACGCAGCGTCCCTCCTGCCAAGCCTCAGGAGAGCTGCGACAGGACAACTTGAAGTGAAGTCAAGCAGGTCCTGACCGACCGTGGACTTTAATCCTCCCACTTCCCAAGGAGGAGTCGGGTCCGGTCGGCATGTATATATTCCAGAGTTGCGAGATACAGGCTGTTGGAAAAACGGAAGGTAGGTCGCGCGAGACGAAACACAAGCTCGCTGCTACTAAATCAATAATAACCTGCGCCGACTTCCAGTTATTTTTCCCACAAGGAATAAAGTGTGCCAACAGCTTTTTATGGCAAAGTCCAGGGTGGGTCTTTTCCTCCGTTGGTCAGACCACCATTTGTGCGCTGCAACAGTCCAGGGGAGTACATGGTAATTCCATTCTGTAAGACCAGAAATGAAGGAAAGCTAAGAAAAGAGGATTAGGGGAGAGGGATGGGAATGTAGGACGCGAAGGGGTATGCAAAAGTACAGCGTATCTAGGAACACGGGGAAGGGCAGGGGCAACACCGACGCAGATGACAGGCGGAAGAATACAAAAATAGACAGGGAAGGTCACTCGCCAAAAGAGACGATATGATGCCAAAGCGAGGAGGACACAAGAGCGCTGCGCCGCAAAGCACAGAACATTGGCGACGACGGAAAGACAAAACGAGACGCAAGGAAGGGACCCCTTGAAGAGAAGCTCTGCGCCGCGAGACCTCTAGAGCTTTCCCACAATGCTCTCTGCCTGCAGACGCAAACCAGGTCACGGCAGGTATCTGATGTCAGAGTGGTGGTCGGTCGAGAAAGAGATATCTCCAGGAGAGATGAAAAGGGGCAGAGGAAACGGGAGGGGAGGAAGAAAGCCAGAGATACAAAGCTAGGAGCTACGAGAGGATTGATGACTCCAGAAAAAGAATATGGAGGACAGTACAAGCGCTGCGGTAATTCCATCTCCAGAGTCGATTGGCGGCGAGCCCGCCTTCCTGGCTATCCTTTGCAGCTCGGCACGTCACTTCACAACAATGGGGCTGTCAATCAACTGCAACATTTAAACGGTGATTAACCGTATGATGGCCCGTAGTTCATTGTGACGAATTGTGTTTTTTGTATCCGTTTAAAATGTACGGTGGAAGGGCATTATACATGTTTATAATACTCTTGACCTGGGCGGGGACGAAATATGCTTGCTTTATGCTAATGAACGTATATTTATTATTGGAAATCAATGAACAACACACAACTCATATCATAATATTCTAATCATAATAATAATCCAGAAACCATTTAGCAGAACAAATATGCTCGTATCATAACATGGCAAACTCAAGCCCGTCATTATGACACATCTCACGCAACATTGTGTGTTGAAACTTTTTAAGCATGAACACATGAAGAGACAGAAACAGTCCAGGGACCCCACACAGGTCAAGCATCTAGCAACATGGTCACAGTTCATGGCAAAATGATTTGTCTAAAAATAAAATACAAATAAAAAGATGAATTCAAACATCAACATGGCGATGCTTTGCCATGGAGGAGACAGACGAGTGACGTCCACCAGTCACAGGTAGTACGTTTGATGTATCACAACGGTGACATTAGTAACCGGTTGTGAACCTGGTCATGTTCACACGATGTGCAACCAGTCCAAACAAGGGCATCCTTTTCTTCATCAAGCCTTTTGGCATCGACCCAAAGAGGAATAGTGAGAGATTAAGAGATTAAATATTAATAATAATAAAGGGAGACTGACAGCAGGACTTCAACGTGTCATACATAGCAGAGATTACATAGAGTTAGTGACCGTTTTTATGTTCTCTGTGATTTTGTCTGTCAGAAATGTCAGCATAAAATCTAAAACGAATCTATCCGAGCAGCACATGTGATTATTTTTGTAGCACTCCAGCATTTTTGATGTCTTTCAGCGAGAAGTTAAAAAGAAAAAGGAAAAGATAACCAAAATAAAAAGAGCTTGGGTAGACACTTTCTCTTGTGTCATGCTCCTGCTGCTGTACCTACTTGTGAAGGCCAGAGCAGGTCTGTACTGCACTCTGTCCTCACACTAGGCCTTCACCCTGGGCTGGACAACAATCTGACAACATAATACAACCTAAATCAGAGGCTTAATCAGAATACCAGCCGACCCAGTGGACCGTAGCAACTGGTCAACTGATCTAGCCACTCGTCAGCTTAGATCTAAGGCGGGGATCTTGTTCTTTTGTGATGTCACTTTGTCACAAGGACAACTTTAGTCAAATGACAATCGTGGCTAATCACTCTCACACCTGACGGTATAATCGGGCCCCTTTAAATGATCTCCCAACTCAGTCACCACCTTTATTCAGCAAAAGAAAACAACACACATACATAGTGCATTGTAAAGGTAATGCTGATGGGCCCTTTAAACATCACATGATGCTGAACTAACCGCATGCGTCTTTATGCAAAAATGTACTCACCACCACCAGCGTACGATATCCTGGAAAGATCTGGCAGAGAGGAAGAGAAAAGACATGATTTAAATGATAGAAACACCACAAATGCGAGTCTCTGACAGACTGACAGTAAAGTAAGTTTAAGGTAACAAGTCCTCGAATCCAAATGTAATACTTATGCTACATTGCGATGAAATGCTACCCTGAAATAGAGCAAGTACAATATATATATATATATATATATATATATTTTCTCAAGCAAGCAAAGCATGTAACCTACTTAGCAGCCTAACTTTACCATCACTGCAAAGAGAGACAGTATTTGAGACAATAAAACAGATGTGGACTTGTCTGGCTACAGCTCCATTGCTGGTACACTTCTTCTTCTTCTCTGGTGTAAAACACAGCGCTTAGGTTGCTAGTGGGCTCCTACTACTCTGTGTTTCCTTCTCCACTTGGCCACTCAAGCCCACGCTCTCAGGCTTGTCCATCTCCCCCTCCTACTCACGGCAGAAAACGACTCCCTCTGGCTGGATACCACAGCAGCACGCCACTAACAACACTATGCTAATAATCGTGTTGCACAACCGGGCCCACGCTGAAACGCAGCAACAGGCAAAACAAACTGGGAGGGGGGGTGTGTGTGTGGGGGGGGGGTGTTCACATACAAATCTAATATTGAAATTCGCTTTCAGTCCATTTAGATATGCAGCCTTTAGGCATGTTCGTTTCTAATGAGGAGTAGAACTGATCTGATGCAAGAATGCACGGCCTGAGGCAAAGGATGCGTGAACCGCAGATGTGTCACCAGCCTGGAATCTGGCCAATCTGTACAATTAAACAACGTCACCCGCGCGGTAAACAACGCCACTTTTTCCGCTCACCTGATGGTGAAGGTGCAATTCTGTTTGTTAAAATGTAGGCCTACTAGGCAACGCCAGCGTAAGTAAGGATGAAGGACACACAAGGTACACCTAGAGTCTGGCATCTAAGCTAAATGAGGAGGAGGCTGAAAGGTTGCACACACCGGTGAAGAATCATGCAACTGTGTGTTGTGTTGTGGCGTGGCGTGGCCATAGCCGTGCAATGCTATGGCCCGCTGTGCTGATATTGTGACTCTTTTCTTCCAGAAGTTGCAGCTGGCCATTATCGACCGGTATATTCTTTTGTTCTTCTAACCCTCGTCTTCACGGATGTATCCAGTGTCGGCTCACGTCTAAGGTGACGGTTGACTTTACAGCGTTGTCTTAACGAGTGTTGAAAAAGTAACCTTTGGGCAGTCCTGTATTCTGTGGGTGTCCTCGGCACAGTATTGATTAGCCTACTTTGCAAACTTGAAATCGATGCTTGTAGGTGCCTTCTAAACATTCTAACTTTCCCGGTGATGTGTGTGAGCCGTGGAGTCAGGAAGTACAGCGCTCGTATGAAATGCTAGCTAACCGACAGCCTCGCGCGCCATGACCCCGGGTTCGAGTCCTTCTGTGCACAAGGGCTTCCCCAGGGTGCTCAGGTTTCCTCGCGCTTCCAGAGAAGACATGCTAGCAATGCAGCACTCGTCACCACCAGGGTTAAACTCTCCGAGGCATGTCCAATTAGACCGAGTAATGATGTCAGCTGAAAAGGCAAATCAGGTATTTGCTTACAATGAATGGCCAATGTTATCATTGGTGAGAATGTCCCAGGCCTGTACACGACAGGTCCAATGACATATGTTGTTCTCAGTGGTTAACCGAGATTGTCACCAACCATCAGATTATACAGCCAAAATAAATCACAGTCATCTCAATCCCTGGATCGAGGCTATGTTGTTGAACTAAAATCATTGCATCACTGCACTTATCAATAGAGCGGCATGCCGAGCAGGCTACAGGAGTGTGTCGCTCGCCACAATCAGCACTCTGTCATTCTGTCAGTCAGATCACTGTACGTGGGTTTTGATGAAAGGTATTTGTCATTACCAAATCCACATATCGGGTGCATTTCACCCCTGATTCTTTTACTAGTTGTTTCAAGGATTTAACAATACGACATACTTAGTATATTTCAAGTTGAGACAACTTCAGCCCATGACCTCAGCGAGACCAATGTAAAACCAGAACGTGTAGAACGTGTGTTGTACTCGTAGGCTCGTAGGCTTGCCCCCACATCTCATGGAAAAGGCACCAGGGCAACAATTTCCAATGTCCTCCAAATACTTGGGTGTGAATTTAGCGTGTCCAACCTTTCCCCAATAGAGTATTTTTGACCCGGCAGGTTATTTAGGGATCCTACTAGGAGCATTCCTCGAGGTTCCACAAGCCAAAATAAGGTACGTTGATTTGAGAGATACAATATTGTTGGTCAAAGCAACACACACCTCTGTTATACTAGTAGTACCAGTAAGAGTCATAACAATAACACAGATTAGGATCACGAGCTAAACGTTGACATTCATTCAAGAAGATAAAGACCACATGAACAACAGAGTTTCATCAAAATCCACCATGATGAAAATATGTCTAGTTCCCCTTTGGTGTATAGGCTAGGTAAGCCTAACTTAAAACCAGTCCGAGTTGTAGCAGTCTACCTTGTCACATCGCCGGTTTAAAAACCCAACAAATCTGAACCCGACATACACAAACAATAACTGAGGCGTATGCTTCTGTTGCTGGTCGTCTACCACTGTGTGAAGTTTCCACATGCAAGTGCTTGCACAGCGGTGAGCAGAGCAAATTCCTTTCCAGTCTCTCAACCTATAGCCTATACCTGTCTGTCTCTCTATCCCTTCTAACAACACCTCAGTCCAGCTACCTGACACACCATCTACTGTGTACTCTCTCTGAACAACACCTGAGACCAAACCCAAGAGACAAAACAAAAGAAACCCTTTGGAAAGCTATAGCAACATGAGCACAAAAGCTAGCAAGGCATCGCGTACCTCCACTGGTGCAACCCAGGAAATCCCAAAACTGCATGATTGAGGACGGCTGATTTCAGAGCCGAGCCTCTGACTCTGGGTGTGTGCGCCTGGATATGTTCTCCCTCGCCTGTCCTTCCACTTCCTGGTTCCTCGCTGTCATATAGCCTAGTCGCTGGAGCATACCGAGGAAACACCCTCCCACTCTCTGGCTGACACACCTGTTGGCCAGGCACCACTGAAGGAAAAGCTAAGCTGCCTCTGCCTCCCCACTTGGAATCCAGCTGCTGAAACCGCTGGTTGACCTGTGAATGCCTCCGGTCTATAAAAGGAAATACATACAGGAGCACATTGATGGGGGGAAAATCTCCCCAATCTTGATTCTTTTGGGGGGCTACCTGTGAGACGCAGGTTGCATTAGTAAGCAGCACTGCAGTGTGAAAAGCACACATCACGTGGAGTCTGTGCTTTCCAAAGCAGTTTGGGCCGTGCTCAGATGGGATTCTAGGTCGATGTATGGCTCTGATCTTGGCCTATGCAACAACAATGTGCGCAGTCAGGCCAGGGGATTAGCCTGAAGAGAAGCTGGAACATTATTGTACTACATTATTGATAAGCCTACACTGTGCACCTCTTTAGTCCGTGTTTGATGCAGAGTTAAACGTCACTGATCGGGTCAGGATGCAATAGCCCACGAAAACGCTTGCTTGTTTGTCTGTGTTTGTGAATGCAATGGGATACATATGTTGCAGTGTAACTATTGCAATCATATTTAACAAAATATATCAAATGAATTTGCCAGGATTAATACTCCTATTGCTTGCTCAGCCTAACCCTAAGACTGTAAAGTAGGCATTGCATTTGTCACAGATCACAGTCGTCTTGACCAAGAAATGCCTCTAAATATTACAAGTAGTGGGCTGGGCATAGAGCATGGCATGCATGTCAATATGACAGAGAGGTCCTACGCCTACAGCAGAATATGATTGACTCACTCAGGGAAAGTGTGTGATTGCGCAACACGACCACGTAAACATAAGTGGATGACGTGATATTGGGAGCACGTCCCTACGATTGTGAAGGGAACAGCCTGGTGGCGTGCATCGTAAAATGTACATGATGCACACGTACATCTCTACAGTACAGTACAGTACTACACTGTGCTGTGCTGTGCAGTAGTCGCCTTTGCGTCCAGAACAAGGCGTCGAAGTGAACTTGAGGTGGCACCGGAGAGGAGCGAGGGGACGGCCACGGTCCCTCGGTGGTCGGGACGGGGTTATGGACCGAAAGGTACACACACACGAAACTAAACCCCCACAAAAAGGTACACACACGAAACAAACGGCGTGCTAACATACGCCATGCCTGACGTCTGACCATCTGATAATGGAGTCTCGGCCGGACCTTGGCACCCACCAGTCGGAGACAGAGAGGGGCGGGTTGGGTGGTGGTTGGGTGGTGGTTCCGACCGACGCACCGCCGCCCGTGAGGAATACAAATGACCCCAGGTTATTACATTATGATTAAAATGACTCATATTTCCGACGTGGTGTTGCTGCAGTGTGTGTGTGGTCCCCAGCCAAGCCCACCTGGACACACGGCGTGTGTGTTTACCCCGACCCCCGCTTCACCCCCATGGTACCCGCTGGATGCTAAGCTAGCTCGGCTAACGCTGGGGGTTTCTCCCCCCAAAAGTGGGGTCCTTTGGTGGTAATAATGATGATAATGATAATAATAATGATAATACTCACCCCCTGTAGCCCCCTAGAGACGCCGGCCGCGCCTGGCCGCCCGAGGAGGTGACGCCGAAGTCGTCCCCTGCTTATAATCCAGTATGGTTGGTATCAGTCAGCCGTAGACGCCACCTTACAGCCGCTGTATGCGTGTCGACTGGGGTTCCCTCTCTCTCTCTGTCCCTCTCCCTCTCTCTCTCTCTCTCTCTCCCTCCCTCTAGCCCTCTCCCTCTCCTTGTGTGTTCCGTGGCCGGGTTGCGTGCTGCCGCTGCTGCCCGTGACGCCACCAGCGGTACCGTGGTGGAGCCTCCTGCTGCTGCTGCTGCTGCTGCTGTTTCTCCTGCTGCTGCTGCTCCTCCTGCTGCTGCTGCTGCTGGATCCCGAGGTGTTCCAACATGGCTGAAGAAGGGAGTCAGTCACACGGCCGGCCGCCGGGCGCACGGCCAGCCAGCCATCCAAACACAGGAGAAAGACGTAGACATTGGAAAGGAAAGAAGAGTCGCTCACCAAATGTCAAGACATTGACTTGAGTGAGTGTTGGCTACAGGCCTGTATGCATCGACAGTCAGTAGTCTCCATATGTCCCAGACCCTACACGTACACTCCTTGTCTTGACGGCACATTAACAATTAACAACGTGATTTATTGTTTTATTTGCACAGACAAGCACGGGCCTCCATACATCATGGACGTTGTACAGCTCATCGACAGAAATGGTTGAGCCATTGCAAACAACCAATAAATCAGTGCATTTACGCATGCTTCTGCTGCACACACACAAACGTGTATGTGCTCATACACACATTGACAGGGTGTCGTAGCCTTGGAAACGTCCGTTTGCCATCAGTTGCCTTGTAGGTCATGGCTCAGGAATGGCCCGATTCACGGAACACATACGGAGCAGATGCAGTGACAGCACCATCTCTGGTAGAGCCGGGGGTACTGCAGTCTGGCACGACACACAGGTCCAATACACAGCAAGGTTCTCCCATCATTTTCATATATCACACACATGCATATGCACTTATACACATGCATGCACGCACACTCACTCATACACACACACACACACCTGCACTGAGACACTGACTGTACTGAGCCTGAGACGCTGACTGTACTGAATGTGACACACTGACTGTACTGAGCCTGACACACTGACTGTACTGAGTCTGACACACTCACTGTACTGAGCCTGACACACTGACTGTACTGAGTCTGAGACATTCTAAGACACTGAGTCTGAGACTTTCACTGTACTCAGTCTGAGACACCGATTGTCACTGTTGGATTCCTTAACCTTAAGGATGCATAGGGGTAGATTGATACTCAGCATCACACCTTGGTGAAAAGAAAAAACTGACAGTAGCAGACACATTCAAAAACTACCCAGGCCCTTTAAGCCAGGCCCTGGTTTCATGTTCCTTTGATTCACTGTACTCAAGTCTCACTTGAAATGAGATGTGGATCTCAAGGGGACTTCCCTGATTCAACAGACCTATTTGAACGGGAAAAGCCGGAACTATCAAAACAAACATTGAATAGCAGAGCAGCCGCTGAGATAAGTAGAGGTCAAACTCTCACATTGACTGTATTAGAATAATTGCAAAGAACTATCACATTGAAATGGAGACGTTTTCAGTAGAATGTGTGTTCTCGTTTAATCTAATCCAAAGCACGCAATCACAAGCCAGACAGATGGGGCCAAGAGTTGCTTTATCAGTGTTCAGACTGACCGGTAACTCAAGTCAATACTATACCATTCTAGAACAGGGCCTACTGTTTACACTGAATATCAATGTTTCAAAATAAAATATTGAAAGATGTGTCATTTTAAACCATCAATACATTCATTAATACATTCATACACATGAACCATTCAACCAACACACTGCACTTTAGCACAGCTAAACCATTAAGCAATAAAGGTGGAAAAAAAAAACCGCAACAACATAGTGGCAAAAAGATAAGAAAAGCGCATGAGTGCACCCGGCTAGGCCGTGCTGCTGGTGGCCGCGGGGCTGGCGTCCATGGACGTGTCGGTGTGTGAGCGGTCGCGCTGCCGCTCC